>APFE031128125.1:0-44157 GCA_000404065.3 Pinus taeda | reverse complement strand
TTTACTAGCCTAAAATATTTGATCCTAATTGGTCAGCTATCATATTGAAAGATCTACCGAATCTGACCCGAGAGAGCCTTCTCATACCTCGTAGGGCTAGCTACGAGGTGAAATGGTTTGATGTAGCCTTGAGAGTTTGTCTATCTCAGCCTAGGTGAATTCAAAGCGCTAACATATTGGCGACATACTGGGGAGAACAAACTTGTCATTTTCTCATTGACGTGTGTGTTTCATAAGTCTTAGACGGAGTCTGAAGATACGGCAGGTAGCCTTCGAACACGCTCTTGTTTTACATCAGCGTTAGTAGATAAACGCTGCTTCAGTCGATCTCCGTGAGCTTGTGAATACAACACTTCATTGACACTTTACCCCAATACATGTATCAAGTTCAGATCTGATTGTTGATAGTGAACAACGATCAGGCACTTGACAGGCTGAAATCATTCACTGGTGACTCAAATCATTTTCGAGATCAGATCCAAAGACTCCACTGGAGGATGATCCCGACCAGCAAAAACATGAAAGGAAAACATGGACAGATCAGGTATTCAAGTTGGAATTTCATCCAAGACATTTTGTTCTTTGTCATAAATTATTTCTTCTCTTTTCCCAAGAATGTCAAGAAGGCTTTGCAAAGTATACTGTATTTGAGAAGAGGTCCTCGGCCTGCAGTTGATTCTTTCCCTTTGAAGATTGTGAATACCAAAGATTTGCATACATTTGAGCTTGATCAAGACCTTTCTTCTAAATTTTGTGATGACCATCTTCAAATTGATGAGCCCCAAGAGACCAAGACTGATTCTACTACTATACATACCCCTACACCTTGTAAAATTCCAGATCGGTATAAACCTCTTGTTTTACTTTCTGTTCTCAATGCTTTCCCCAAAAACTATGATCTATACTTGCCGAGGTTCGATGGTGAAAGTAAGAATGTCAACGCTGAGCAACATGTCCAAAATTTTGAGTATTTTCTAGATCTTTTTGAAGTTGATGCAGAAGATGTCAGTATAAGGCTTTTTGCTCTTTCTTTGCAAGGAAAAGTGAAGAGTTGGTTAAGAACCCTCCCTGATGCGAGCATCTCAGATTTATGGCAGTTCGTCAAAGTTTTTCTCGACATGTGGATGATTGGGCAGAACCTTTTCCTTATTATAGAAGAGTATAACTAGCTGAAAAGAATGTCAGGGGAGACAGTACAACAATTTTCTGCCAGATTTAACCAAGTTTATTATTCAATGCCAGTTGATATAAGACCTTCTCCTAGATCTTCTCTCTTGTACTACTCGAGTGCCTTTGATCTGGAAATGGAGTTTCAGCTGAGAGAAAAGGATATTGCAACACTTCACCAGATGCAGAACAAGGCAGTGAATGTAGAGGCTCATTTGCTGATCTTGAGGGCAAGGTTAGAGGAAGAAGAAAAGAAAAATATTTCAGAGAAGCTGACACTTTCAGAGGAAAATCTTGATCTTTTCGTAAATGCAGTAGAAGAGATGGTGCGGAAAATGACTGCAAAAAATGAAAGTAACATTCAAGAACAAGCGGATGACCCAAAACATTTTGTTTTTTATCCCAATTGTCATAGTGATTGTTTTATAGATCATTGTGAAGAAGAGAGAGTTGTTGATATGATGTGTATGTTTGATGATGAATTGCCTCAGTTTGAACAGTATGATGATGATTATGTTCTCCAAAAAGAAGCTAATCTTGTAGACGAATCAGTAGCTAGTTTGTGCGAGGAGGAAGTTCACTTTTAGCAGCTCGAATATAGTGATCAACCGATGCATATGAGCTATGACAATGATGAGGAAAGTGTATCAAAGTTTGAAGTAAGTGAAGGATCTTTACCTTTTTGTTTTGATTCGTTTCAGTTCATTAGAGATAACTACCATGCAATCAGAAATCAAATGTCAACAAGTCTTGATATGAATCATCTTGAGAGCAATGAAAATTTTGTTCAAGACTTCTCATATTCAGATTTGCAACCCCCGAAAGCCATTAATTGTCAAGTTGTAGATAAAGATTTGGAAGTGGACACACATGATTTAATGATTCAAGGTGACTCCGTACCATTCTGTTTTGAATCATTTCAGTTTTTGAAGGGTAGATTGCATAGTAAATCTTCAAATGAACAGCCTATAACAAATCAGCAATCTCTCAGTGTTAATGTTGAGGATGAGACAGATAACAAAATTCTTGAGTAGCCTGTAGCATCGGATTTGCAACCACCAAATGAAATTGAAGGGCAGATTACAGATGAAGGTGTGGAAGATGAAATACATGATTTGATGATGCAGGAAGATTCTATACCCTTTTGTTTCGAAAAATTTTAGTTTATAAGGAAGAATCTTCGTAAAATCTCTCAAGAAAAGGATGAACAGCTAGAAGGATGTCATACATTTTCAATGGATACGTTGCAGCAGTTTTTTCAAGTTTTTCATGATCCAATAGCTGATGTTTTGGATGAGGTTTGCAGTCAAAGTCTTTCTCCATTAACTATATGTGAGCTTGAAACATGTATTGATACAAAGCTGATCCGGCAGCCGGTTACTTTGTCATTTTCAGCAGAGGTCTTGTCACAAGGCTCAGATCAAAGTTTTCCTTCATGGTATGAGGAAACGAGAAGTAATCCATTAAATGAGGTAAGTTCCAGTGTGCTTGAATTTCAAGATCCTTATGCAATGTTTCTGGAGGCAGATAGAGGATCCATATCATTCAACGGATTTGTTTCCAAGTTGTTATGGGAGATGCCTTCCAGTATTTCTCTCTTGTTGTTCATAAGTGAGAACTTGCGGAAAATTCGAACAGCAGATGGAATACTTACTTGGTTCCACTGGTTGTTCCATTTCACTTGATCAGGTGATGAATGGACAAATTAGAGTAGGTTGTATTGAATAAGTTTCATATTGAGCATATTTCCAGTTTGTTGGTTGTGTTTAAGTATCGAGTCAGTTCTTAGTTGAGTGAGAGTCAATTTGTGTCGTCAAGTCATCAGTTTTTAGTCATGCATTTCAGTTTGAGTTTTTGACTCCATTGCCCAATGGATATGGCGCTGGTCTGCTCTCCCAAAGATCTGTCGTTCTTGGCACCTCCAAGGAGCTACCATCCCCATTGGAGCCAATGTTAGTGTCAGTCTTTGCAGCCTTCCTTCAGTGATCAAACATGCTCTTACAAAGTGGTCTCAAAGTGTCAAGGTCAAATTTTGTCATTTCAGTGAGTCTTCAAGCAAAATTTGGTCACTAGGTATTAGGTCTAGGGTTTGTTTTCGCCATTGTCAAAGTTGCCCAAATGTCGGTCCATGTCACTATTTAGCTGAGTCTATCATCATTCAGAAGGTTTTTATCATCATGTCAGGTTCCATTGGGTCATTTTACACCTTTTTCATGTCTCAGTTGCACCTAGGCAAGGTTCATTTCCCTCTCCTAGGGTTTTGAAGGCAATTTCTCTTGAAAGGTCAAATCATTAGCAAAAATTGTATCCTAATGTTCAAACACCTTCCCCTATCCTTAATGTACCTTATTAAACACTTCCCATCACTTAGATTCCCCAAATTCCTCATTTTTGCACAAACCCTAGTTTCTTGCTACAACGTGGCAATTTTCTAGATTGGGCCTGTGTTTTTCCCTTTTGGACCTCTTCCCCTCACTCAATCTCTGAGATTCCAATTTCCCCTACTTCCTAACATCCCTCCCTACTTCCAAAAATTTCCCCAAGAATTTAGAATCCCCTTATCCCCTTCATTTCGCTTCATTTCGACAAAATTCCTTGTTTCACACATCGGGATAGGTTTCACTAAAATGATGTTTCTGAGCAATAAAAGATGAATTTTCGAAAACGGAGAGAGGTTTTTGTCCAAAACAGGCCAAGAAAAAAAAAACCTCCTTCACTTTTTACATAGATGTCATGGTTTTAGAGAAATGTCAAAAATACCGTTGTCTCGGGAGAATTGATGCACCTCTGGAGTGACCTTGGGAAAATCAAGTTTTCTCCTAGCTTGGTTGGCCAAACGACTTTCTTGATGAGTCAAATGATAACTAGACACAAAAATATTTCTAGTGATCTATCATGAGCTCAATTTTGAGTTGATGAAGGCATTCCAAAGTTGACTTCAACAGCACTCTGCCTTGAGGCAACCTCATTTGGCACATTTTGACCAGTCTTGGGAGATTTGATTTTTGACAAGGAAAATGAACTCCAAATTGAAAAATTCTAGTTGGGTTGGAAATTAGACTCATAGAAATTTCCAATGAGCTATCCTGGACCTGATTTTGACACAACGAAGGCCTCCAAAAGTCTCCTTAAAAATGGTGCTACGTCAGGCTCTATGCGTCGCGCGCCTCGCTGTGCGCCGCCCGTCGCGTGTGACCCATAAGATTGGGAGGTCAAAATCAAAAATGGCTTGTAGTTTTGAATTTTTCATGGGGAATCATGAATTTTGGTACTTGGACAAGAATTTTGGGTGATTTATGGGTCCTCAAAAGGTCAAAAGACATGCAAAAAATGACGTCACTGCCCCTATTTTGACACACAGGAAGTAGTATTGGGAGAATGCACTTTTGGAGGAGAAAATGGACACCAAATTGGAAAATTACACTTGGGTTGGAAAGTAGACATCTAGGGCTTTCCAAAAAGCTATCATGAGCTCAATGTGGATGCCAGAAAGTGCCCCAAAATCAGGTTGAAAGGCACGCTAGGCATAGAGCTCAGGCGTGTGGCGCATAGAGATTTTTGGTCAAATTTTCACCTTCCAGCTCAGAAATTCGGCCAGTTTGACTAGTTTTGATTTGTGATGTAATTTTTGACTTCTCTTGATGTAATTGATTGAAGATGATGTGATTTTGACACTTATTTACTTGTTCTAGAAGATTCATTCACCAAAAAATGAAAATTTAATGAATGAATTGGTTTCCTACCTTATAGAGACAAGTTGTTTTGACTGCCTAGATTGTAGTTCTTTGTTTAGAGTTGGTTGAAACAGCTCCGAGGATGATGAGCTCGACCCCTAGAGGCAAGGAAAGGGGTTATAATGGTCTATATGATGTAATTTCTCAATCATTTTCAGAGGTTGGAGAGGTTGGACTCTTGGGAATAGCTTGACACTCTATTGTACATATTTTATCTGCATTTTTGGCAAAGGAAAGACCATGGTTTTGCAACAATATTTGGGATTCATGTGGCTTTACGTGTTGATGGCGTGATTCTTTCAGTATTTGTAATTTGTTTATGTGTATCACTTTCCTTATCTTATCTTCTGCAATTGAAAAAATGAAGTGTTAAGGTAGAATCCATAATTTTCTATGCTCTGCCTTTAAGTTTGTTTGATTTTCCATGTTTTCATCTGTTTATGGAGAATCCTTGAAAGTTTCTTTCTCTCCTTAACCTCTCACCAGTCAGATCTAGCCATTCATTCTCTTTAAAAGCATCAAGACATTCGCGTACCTTGCCCCAAGTAGACCTCTGCAAAAATTGTGCCTCATCCCTGCACCCAAAATTGCCTTTCCCTTGAAATTCAACAAAACTTCAAAAAATCAATTTCAAACTCCTTGTACTTCATACCTAGCCTAAAATTAGTTATTAATTTAGTCATCTCGAGCCTCATTGATTACCTTTTTTCGAGATTGACTTGGAGAGAGCCCTCTCCTGTCCTCGTAGGGCTAGCTACGAGGCTGAGCGTGGTTTGATGTAGCCTTGAGTTTTACCTTATTTTAGCCTAAGGTATATTTGAGCACTAACATAAAGAAATGTAAATTATCTGCATTTTGTGGTCGTGGGGCGCAAAGATATATAAAGATAGAAGGGTTTTCTTCCCTTAGTTTAGATACGTTGTGTCAGTTTTGGAGATCCACCCATGGTCTATGGACCATGGGATTGTATAAAAGGGAGATTCTTAGAGAGTATAAGGCAATAGTTCGTAAGTGAAGAATGAATGTAATGGGTCATTAGAAGGGAAGGGTGAAGAGTCTCAAAGTAGAAGAGAGGCTCTATAGCTATGTGGACAGAGGCCTAGAGTAGAGTCTGCAACTGAGTGTGTGGACCATTGCAGCTGCGTGTGCAGGGTAGTTTGATTATGTGAGAAGATCTAAAGCATTAATAAAGAGATTGTTCTGGAATTATCTATGTTTACTCCTATTACCTTTTTTATGAATAAATTTGATTATGCTATGATGAATAATGGGTTTATGATTTATTGTTGTGTGGATGCACGAATCTGTATGTTTTACATTATTATAAAAACGCAAGTCATAATATCTGGTTACGCGAGGAATGTCTTAATGCATGTTGAAGTATCATATGCTTAAGCCAATCTGGGTAATCATGAACTTAGGAGTGATTACAGAGTTATGTAAGTTGTAGATTCACTTGTTAGGGTCCGCGAAAGACAATTGTAGACCTTCGCGAAGGTCTGAGGGTGATTAAGAGAAGTATATTGATAAGCCCTAAAAATCTTATCAATCTACATGAAGGCATAGTGAAGACAGAAAATGACATCATAACTATCTATGGGTGTGGAAAATTGGTTCCATCATCCCCCCATGCTGCTTTGGGTGAGAGTTTAGTCCGCACTTCGCAGATTTATTCCGAAAGGGCCAGTAGTGTAGGGATTTTTTTGGTAAACTTAACTCTGAACCTCGGTCAGGACCCATCAAGCCAACACACTAGAAATATTTCGCACAAGTATGCTCCACTCTCTCAGCTCACAAGTTAGCTCTTGGCCAACACAACCAATTTTGCATCTCTCCAAGCTCCTAATCTCTTACGTAATTCCTAAGATGAATAACTTGCATTTAAAGGGAATTCATGCTTCCAAGACTACACAATCCAAACATAGGATCAATCTCTGAGGCCTGCATGATATTTACACTCTAGTAAATAATACAACTCATTATACACTATCCTTGCACTCTAATCTCAACTAGTTCTTTCTCCAAACTAACATACATGAGTTTCTCATGAGGGATTCTTCAGTTAACTGGAGTAGCACTAGTGGATGCATTAGTGCACCAACTGAATATTAGTCCTTTATTAGTTCCAAAATCAATTTGGAATTAATTTAACTAAACTTAACTCAGTAAATTGAGTGATCTAATTTCCAGCTCAATTTAAACTCATACTAGACCCCTAAAACTTGGGGAGAACATATACATGACTACAGAAAGACTTCCAACTCTAAATTCCTAAGCTAATTAAGTTAATTAAACTTAATTAACTATTTACAAGTTGTTATGAGAATGGAATTCGATTTTAATTCTAAGTTTAATTCAAGGAAAACTAAATAGGAATTTCTTATTTCCATTTCTTAACATTTTTGTAGGTCAAGTGGGTGTTTCCTCTACCTAGGTTGACATGACTTGGAGGGAGGAAAAGTTGACTAACTTTGGAGCCAAAAAATCAATTTCAAATTTTTTCTTTTAAAAAGTCCAAATGGACATGACAAAAAAATATAATTTTCTTTTGATTCTATCACGAAGATCATTCTTTAAAATAATCAATATAAATACATCAAGGGCCAAAATATACATTACGAAGACTGACCATAGTTACAAAATTCAACAATGGGAAGGAGGGGATTGAGAATATTTTCTATCACTTCGGTGATGATTTTATAAATGACTTTGCAAATTGTGATGGTTGAAATTTACCTAGAGAAGCAACGTTGTCCTCCCTTAGCACCAATGCAAGGAAGGTGGCATTAAGTGTGGGGATAATGCACCAACTAGATCTTGAGTCCTTGATTATCTCCAAGATATCATTGTGAAGAAAATGCTAGCATTTCTTAAAGAATGTGATCATAAATCCATCTGGTCCATGATATTTTTCATATTTCATTTGATGAATGGCCTCATTAATATATATTGCATTGATAGGTTTGATGAGTGCAGTGTTGTGCACTTTCATGACTAGTTTGGGGATGTTGTCCATAATCTTGTTGATGGCTTCACTGCATTGAGGCTAAGGATCTAGGAGAATTTTTATTTAGAAGTCTACAAGTGCTTCTTCAATGTCATCCTATTACTCTATATTTTTTTCCATTATTAGTGCATAGAGATGTAATTTGGTTATGGGATAGATGTTAGATGGCGGAGTGATGGAAGAAGAAGGTGTTTTGTTCCCTCTCTTTTAACCAAAGTATCCTTGACTTTTGTCTCCACTATATCTCTTCCTGCTTGTATTGTTCCTCCAATTTTCATATGAGGGAAGTTTCTCTATATGCTACTTCCATAGTTGTGCCATTAATGATTTCCTATTAGACATATACTACTTCCTTTTCTAGGGTTTGTTTCTCATGGAGTATGTTTATGAATTCTTCTTTATCCCATTTTTTTAGGAGAATTTTTATCTTCTTGATCTTTTTTTGAAAGATGAACAATTTTGATCCTTCAATTGGGCTCATTCTTTGCCACCATTCTTGGATTTTGTTGATTAGGATGGGTGTTTTAAGGGTTTTCCTAATGTTCACCTAGAAAGATAGATTGGCCAACAATCTGCACCATCAGAGGGGAGTATCTCCACTATTATTTCATTCCCACAAGTGAGAAGATTTTATGAGATGAGGAAATGATCCAGTCATGAGGAGATTCGTGTTTTTCATCTACAACTATTGTTCCAAGTGGAGATGCCATTTATGTTTATCATGTCCACCATGTTGTTGTCTTTGATAAATATTTTTAGGCCCCATGATCTAGTTTCTATGTTCTTTCTTCCTCCTTTCCTTTCACTCGAGCAAGTGACCATGTTGAAATAACCCCCGATGATCCATTTTTTCATGTCCACTCTTGTTTGGGGGGGATGTGATGAAAATGGAAAGTGGTATATTCCCATGGTATTTACCCATGGTATTTACCCATGATATCTACCCATGGTATTTACCAATGGAATTGTAGCTCATTAAGGCTATAAATAATGGGTCTCATTTTTTAATAGCATAGATTGGACCTCCAAAATGTAGTCGGATAAGTAGTATGATTTTTAATTAATCGAGTTATCCCTTGTATTCAGTGGGTATTTTTAATGTTTTTGTGATTAATTTTCTTTGTAGATGTATATGCTCCTCCCCTCCTCTCTCAAGATTCATGCATCTTTGGTCTTAGCCCCCAAGATTCAGATTGTCAATATCAGAGTGGGTTATGGATCCATGACAATCATGGTTTTAAGGGTTTGTAGTGAGATTTCTTATATCTACTCATAATCCTTCCATCGAAAAATAATATTCTAACTCTGGTTGAAAGGAATAACATTTAAGGTGAAGGAGAACACTATCATTGCAATATCTTTCAATTTTGGAATATTCGTGAGCGCTAGAAGATGCCTATTCATTCAAATCTATGGAGATCCTTTTCCTGGAGTTTTGTGGTTATCATTTGTTGAAAAATTGGTAGTTATAATGGGTATTTTCATTGGAAAATTGATGTAGAGAATTCAATTTTTTTTATGTTTAGCGAAGTCATACTAAAGTGCATCAAGTCGGCCCCACATGTGGAAAAATTACCTCCTAAATCAAATATAAATAATACTTCATTGGAGCTCATTTGGACACATCATATCACATATCACATTGAATTTAAATAGTAAGAGACATCCATATGTGTGAATGAGTCAAAGAAGATTTCGGTTTTGTGTTGACTAAACACATATTCTTTTGTTTCACCAATGTTGAATTGGAAAGAATCACTTCCATTTGACTAAGCTCTTTGACTATTTTGGAGGAAAAATATTCTAGGGATTTGTTGACTCTATTTGATTGAGATTTTCTCTTATTTCTTTTCCATTGACAACAGGTAAAACCTATGAATTTGACCAAAAAACGTAAGGGTTCATTGATTGGTATTTTGACCAAATTTTGGCCCTTTTTTATATGTTGCATTAAGCCAAAATTCATCCCTTTTGTTGCAAACTTGAACTAAAACCAACATTGACTTTATTCTTTGTCCTTTGACTAGTTTGACCTGCCATTTATCGAGGTTAGAAAGTTTGGAATCTTGTTGGAATATTCTTATGTACTACTATGACATGAATCTCTTTCTCATAAGGAACGGTTAGTTGGGTTTTCTCCTTTTGGTTTTTTCCCTGGTTGCTAGCCTAATTTATGGTGTCTCTTGTCTCTCGTTTTACTATTCATTGTGATCTGTATTTCTCTCTTGATGAAAGTGAATGTTTGAATTTTTTTCATGTTGTTGGGTCCTTCGTTTTTGGTGACATTTCATCAAATTTTGGATAGAAAAAGGTCATAAGCATGATTAGTGGAAGTGGAAAATATAAATTTTTAAACAAGCCAGAAAGCAAGACCAGAAAGGAGGATGTGGCAAGTAGAAAAACGGAAGTGGTTACCTTGGAATTTTATAAAGATGTTGAAGAAATATGTAAGATATAGTTTCGAAAGGTTCAATACGATATCAATCAAAGCACCCATATTTCATCAAAGGGTTCAAATTGGAGTAGATCAAGTGATCATGAATTAAAGTGAAGAAAGAAATCTATATAAGGTCACAACAAATGAGTTGAAGGAGAGAGATATCAAGCTTATGGAAAAATTATGCTAAAATGAAGTCAAAAGCCTCATGCTTGTATTTCCATCACAATTTGGTTTTGTTGTAGTTCAACCTTATATTCTTCTAAAAGATGTTGCATGCCTTCATAGATATATAATCTAATGGTACTATTCTAATAATATAAAGGAAGTGTTGCATGGTGTTATTCCATCTTCCATGGAATTTGTATTGATTTGTTAAGTGAGCCTTTAAATTTTTTTGTAATGCTTTCTTCTTCTTTGACTTTGTTTCTGTTTGATGTGTGAATGATGTTAAATCTCCTCTGTATTTAAATCACTAATAACTAATGCATGTGATAATTCAAACCTTGACACCACTTCTCACTCCAGATCATCATTAGGCATCTTAAAAATCCTTAGGTGAGATGTTACCCTTTCACGGAGGAATGAAAGGGTTGACAATGTGCTAGACTATAGCAGAGCCTTTCATTTGAAACCACTAGTCAAACCCCGGGTCTACCTTAATAAAAAATTTCACCAACACATTCATAACTACTTAATGATTGTAATGTTATAATAACATTGATTATATCATTAGAAGTAATTATCAATTTTGAAAAAATACACTAGTATTTATTGCATTAGAAAATCAACATGGTATCAGAGCTTTGGTGAAGGGACAGAGTTATGAGTTCATCTTTAAGAGAATTGAAGAGATTTGGGATTCTTCATATTTTTTTTGTTGGTCATCTTCATCATGAATTGCTTCATGAAGGAAAAAAACAAGCTTGAAGTAGCTACTAATTACAAGTCATGGAAGGCTAGGATTTACCTAGAACTTGTAAGGTACAAGGTCTTGGGATTTTTATAGGTAAAGATACTACAAAAAAGACTAAGAAACAAAATAATGTTTTTAGGAAGATGGCATTTTGGCAAGAACCATCATTTTAGAATATTTTAGGGATCATCTAATTCCATATATTGTTGATCACTAAACTTCCAAGGAGATGTATGATACCATTACTATATTGTACATTATCAACAACATCAATCAATATATAAAATTACACGACCAACTTCACGATATCAAAATGACAAAGAATGATACTCTAGCATCATACTTCATTACAATTTCTCAAATGAGAGATTAACTCAAAATCATTAGTGAATAAGTATCTAACAAAGAATTGGTAGTTGTGGCTTTGGGTGGTTTTCCTAAATCATGGGTTCCTTTTGCATCAAGCATATGTGGAGGAGAAAATATACATTCTTTTGATAATTTGTGTGTTTCCTAAAAACAAGAAGAATCAAGACTCCTTTCGAGAGGCCAGATATAAAATCTAAGTGAAGAAGCTTTTGCAACTCATTCTAAGAGTAATATAAGAAGACCTAATTTTGGAAGATTTCAAATAAGTTCAGGTATAAGACCCAATTAAAGGCCTGATCCAAGATTTTATCCAAGAAGGGAACCTACTCTACGAAAAGGACCTCCTCCTCCCTATCAAGATGGAAGAGATAGAAAATATCTAAGAAATGTTCAATGCTATAATTTCCAAGCATATGATCATTATCAAACTTATTTTCCTGAGAGGTATCGGAGGGAATACTATCAAAGAAATGGAAATTGAAAGAGGAAAGGGAAGCATTATGATTTTGTAGCTGACCTTGATGAATCCTCACATAAGAGGAGAACAAGCAATAGTGGTTCTAATGATGAATACTCATTTTATTTTACTTGTAAACGTCCATTGTAGGTCATGATGAAATATGGTTTGTATAGTGGTGCCTCTAGGAAAATGATTGGGAGTCATCAAAACATCTGTAAATTTGTACAAAATAAGATTTCTCAAAGGCTTGAACTTGGATATAATGGAAAATCTAAAGTTAAGTGTACCGACCCCAGGTTGATTTTCCATGTAAATAAACTAAGACCAAGGTCATGGGACACATTCCCAGTTGAATGGTGGGAAAACATTATAGTGGACATCACTTGTGGTTTATTAATGGATATGGAAATTTGGCAAAGGGAAAGAGGTAATAATTTACATTTAATTATAATCATAAAGGAAAATAGGAGAAAATGAAGGTGAAGAAACACACATATGCATGCAATGGAAATTAGAGGGGAAATAAAGGAAAATGAAGAAAAAGGAGACATCAATAATAAAAAGGAATCAGAGAAATAGTTGATGGATTTTCATAATTTTAGCCTTTGGATCACTTATACTCTTGCACACTTAGATCATTCTTGGAGCACTCTATCATTCACTTGTATTTGGATAAAGAAAGAAAAGCACAAGCAAGGAATTGTGGGTAGTGGAAGAGAATATTGTATCAATAGCTACAACAAGATTACTTTGTTGGTAATAGGTTGCATGTGTGATTTTCTTGCTGGTTTTTGGATGCATGATACATGAATGTGAATCCTTGGTTATGTGTTTTCATTAGCATGGAGATTTTTCTAGATTGACAATGGTTTCAACCTTTCCTTGCAATTTCCTGGATACCCATGGTGTAGTGGGTTACCCATTTGGTTTTATAATTGGTTCTCACCTTTCCTTGCAATTTCCTGGATACCCATGGTGTAGTGGGTTCCCCATTTGGTTTTATAATTAGTTCTCAAGTTCCCTATGGCTATGGGATGGAAAAAATTATCTGGAGCCCTGAAACATCTTTTGTTCCGTGGAGGCTATGGGTTGAGATGTGAGATCTCTGGAGCCTTGTAATAGCTTAGGTTCCCTAGAGGCCATGGGTTTAGTTACTAGTTCTTGGAACCCTAGATAGCTTGGGTATAGACTAATCTGGTTGATGATTAGTTATTTTTAGAACATATATATGAGATCATTGTGCTTGAGGGTTAAGGTGGTTTGGCCTCTCGAAAACCTTGTTGGTTCTATTGTGGTTTAATCCTTATGATCCCACATTCATGCTTGAAATATGGCACAATGGTGATTGGTTGAAAGAGATATTTGGTTTAGCCCAATCTATGGTTGGGTGGTTTGTGGAAGCCTGTGACTTGGTTGGATTGTGTATGCGTTAATAAGGGTTATTTTCCTATTGTGATTAATGAGCAAATGTACTGATTATTATGTGATCTTATGGTTTATTCTTGATGGTTTTTATTTTGGTTATATGTTAGTTATATGCATGGCTCTATGATGTGCTCTTACCATTGATCTTGTTCATGATTTGATGGGTTATCCATGGTTGATAAATGCATGCGCTAACAAGTGTTGTTGCAACTAGTTTGAGAGGGCATTGAGACTTCCTAGTGATTCTCAGATTAATTTCAGATGTTTATGATCATATATGCATTCATTATCTATATCTTTCATGATTACCATATGCTTGATGAAATGCCCATCACGTACTAGGCACGTACTAGTTAAGATATTGATTAAGTTTGATTTGTTTAGCATTTTTGTCAGTATTGTCATGTTCCTAGAAAGTTATAGGAAGATTTGGGGAGTGATCTAGAGGCTATCTTAAAAAAGTGACATAGATCACATGAATGCATGTATAGAACATGGTATTTTGAGTTATAAACACATGGAGACAAGTTTCCGGGTGCGGTTATAGCCTCCTAGCTGCATGCATGCAGCGTTATGGGTGTGGTTGGGAATTAAACCTTGTGGAAAAATGTTCCAAATTAGGAATTGATTACCAAGGATAGTTGGTAGGCTCCTGAGTGATTTGTAGTCTCTATGGGACGTCAATTTATTACTGGTTTGCAAGCCCCACTTCCATAACTAGAACTTGGAGGTCGATTCATATCATAGTGGCACTTAGCTCACGTTTACTCTCAAGAGCTTGTAAATGTGGGTAAATGTGGGAGGAGGTGGTTACAAGGTGGTATCAAAGATAGGTTGTATCACTCGACCTCGAGGTAGATGTGATTGTCACACTTGCATGTCTCTTGCCTATGAGTTTATCATGCATGCATGCTAGCTATTTATTTTATGGTCATTGTATGCATGTATGAGCTGGCGAGCATATATATATTTATGATGTTATTTATGTATGAGTTGATATACTTGGAATATATATATATATTATATATATATTAATATATAGCTCTAATCATGACTAGTTTGTGCAGATGTGATAGCACGCCCTAAGATACATGATGTATGATTTGATTATGTGTCTATTTGGTTTATGTAACATGCTATGTTTGAGGGAGATAGGAAGTGAAATATGAAGAGAAGAATGATAGACTGTAGTTCACATGACTCCCCTTACAGGCCCGATGAGAATTCAATGGAATGGGATAGTTCAGTTGAGCAGAAAGGAGAAGAGTATTCTCATAACAATGCAGATACACTAAGAAGTGTGAAGGAATAAATCATAAGTTTTAAGGAAAATAATAATAGGTTGATTGAGGAATAGAAAATCTTTTTAGAGCCTAGGAAAAGCAAGCAGGAGTCAATTAAGTCATTCTTCAGAGTATTTCAGATTTGCAGAGATAAAGGAAGATGAGGATCAGTCATGGATAGGAGGAAAGTAATATTGGGGTATATGGTAGTAGGTTGTGATCATGATAGAGTTTGAACATAGATGATCTAGTCACATGTGGTAGATCTTTGGATATGCAAGACAGGAGGGGTGGTGTCTATGGGTTATATTCTAGTTTCAGTTCCGAGAGACATCATTACCATCGCTACCATCATCCCTATAGGAGTAGTAAAAAGAAGTATTTTTCACAAGAGTTCAAGAAATCCAAGCCTCCTACATTTGGTGGAAAAATGAAGAGGCCATTTTGTAACATTCAACCAAATCACCTAGAATCTTGATCAATCATCATCCATTCACACTTTGAAATCATCCCTTACAAAGGAAAAAACATACCAGTTCCAAAATTTCCAAGGAATTATACTTTATATTGGCTAAAACCCTAATTTATTTCCCCATAGAAATTTCCTAGTTAAGTAAGTGCATTGTTGCAGGTTACCTATGTTGAAATAAGGAATTGATGAGAGGGGGGTGAATCAATAATTATGAAACTCTATTTTTTCTATTGTGCTTACACTCCCTTCTTGTATTCTTTTACTTGTTAGATAATTGAGATAATTCATTCATAAAAGAATTGAAAAAAAAATTCAAACATACATGTTCATACAATAGTCACAGGAGCAACACAGACACATTTGACACAATGTTATTCACGCGGAAACCCAGAGGGAAAAAAGACACCAAATTTGTTGTTTTCTTATGATGTAAATTAAGCACCCACTTGATTAGATCTATTTGTTTTTGAGAACCCACTCACAAGAGGCATCGACCCCCTTTGGTAAGCAAGCATGAACTTTCCAAGAGGCACCAACCTGCTCTTGCCACTATTCTACTATTTCATACAATTTTCAAACTAAAAACATAGGCATACAAATTATAAGTGAAATACCAAACTGGGTAGTTGTAGAGTCAACTTATGAACTTTGTCTTCTATTCTCTCATGCAAATTTTCTTTACTTACTGCTCACAACAAAAACTCCTTAGTGCTCTGCCTCATATCTCAAGGGTTCTCAATTGTCTTCTCTCCAACACTACCCTTTGTATTCTCCACACAACACACCCATCTAACTTTCTTCTCAATCACTTAGTATTCTACTCGGTGCTTAGACCAATCTGTCTCTACGCACACCTCTGACTTCTTAGCCCTTCAGCCGAATCAACTTAAATTATAATTTAACTCAATTACAAATGATGGTTTTGATTCTCAGATGCACTCTGTGCAAGGTAATATCTGTTGATTGTACTCTAACTGTCCAAAAGGTACTTCATCATGGATTTATCTACTGTTATTGCATCTCCTGGTAGTTTCTTGTCATAATATTAAATTGGTAATGGGCCATGGATATTTTAACTGAATAACTATGTAAGTCCCCATGCTGAGATATTACTTCTCATATGATCTTCACACTCCACTGAGTCTCCTATTCTTAGTTATTACTCAATAGAGATTGAGAGACCTTAGGGATGGATACTCTGACTTCCCTTATTTATCCCAGTCATGCATGTGAAGTATCTAATTTCTTTCTTCATTCCACACAATCATCTATTCATAATGATGTCCTTGATTCCTTGTTACTGAGTCTCCTACAACTTTAGCCCATTTCAACGATCAACTTCCATGATCCAGCATTAATCTCTAAAACTATTGAACCATACATGCTTTAACTCACTATACTGCATCATCAAAACACACCATATCATAACTTACACCAACGGAATGTTATGATACTACACCTCTCTGATATCCTTGACCCGTTTTTCCTTTAGCTCCTTTAGCAACCTTTTACTCATAGGACCAGACTTATGACTGATGTATTATTAATATGTCAAAGTCCCCCATAGCTTACACTATTGAAACCTTACAATATTTTGTTGTTTGATATCCTTAGCTCCTTTTGCATTCATTTCCCTATGTGTTTCCTTCTCAAGTGATCGAGAGTTATGACCGGGTCTTAGCTCTATATCGAAGCCCCCTTAATATTGTAACTTTCTCAATTGAAATGTTACGATATTTCTTATGTCTGATATCCTATCCTCTGATATTCCTACATCAACAACCACTTCCCTTTCTTAGGCCACTTACATGTCATCGTGTTTTCATTTGGAGGAGAGAGAAAGAGTCCCTATAATTCTTGATTATGCATCAATTCCTTTGTTAATTCACTCGGAAGTGCTCAATGCTTTTTAGCATTATCAACCCTACTGGATATCGTAACTTCTAAAATTTCCTCCCTTAAGAAGTTTCGATATTCTGATATTTGATATGCTAACTACTCCGTGATCCTAATATCCGAGATGTCACCTGCTCTAATATCTTGATATTTGATATTATGATGTCCCAATGTTCTGATGCTTTGATGTGCTAATCTCTAGGGATCCAATATCGAGTCCCTATGAGCTCATATCTTTGATATTTCACCCCTCTTTAGGCTTCAAGTCCCTGGACTTTGGTAGACCATATATTTTGATCTAGAAGTCGCATTTTAGACTTCCACATACCATTGGAAAGATATTGCAGAGAAAGTTTCAATGGATAAGGTATGATGTAGGCTTTAATCTCATCTGCTACCTGCAAAATATTTGCTACACTTTTCTCCTTAACACTTCTTCTTGTGCTTCTAATGTTGAAATTCCAACCACCATAATCATCATTTTATGGCTTCTCCAGTAAGCCTGCTACTATGATGATTCTCTACATGAACCCTGCAGCTACCATGGAATTCTATCTTGTTCATCACTGTAGTAATCATTTTATGGATTTTCCAGTAAGTGTGCTACTATGATGATTTTCGACAAAGCACTCCAACAACCATGAAATTCATCCTAAACAACACAATAGTCATCATCTTATGGCTTTTCCAACAAGCTCTCTACTGTGATGATTCTCTACATAAATCTTGCAGCTACCATATGAGAGCCTCTATGCCATTTTCACATGTATTTGTTGTGACAAGTATTCATGCCAATCTGGTTGACATTAATTCCAACATTAATGCCAATACTAACACATCCACCACCAACTGCCCAACAATATCCCCCTTTGGCATTGATGGAAACACCATATTCTTCCCCCCAGGATAGGCATGGTATTATCTGATACCCCAATTATCTTATACCCCTTTGAAATTAATAAAAAGGAATTCTTCTTGAAGGCTCCCCCTGAACCATTGCAGTCTACTCTTCCATGACTCCCACACGCTGAGTAGCTGCCACTCCCTACCAAAGTGAAACCATTTGGAGGGAGGAGATACAACTCTTATTTACTGCCTGAGATATTCAAATGGTTCTATTTGTAGTGGCTTATTAAAGATATCTTCCAATTTCTCTTTAGTAGCCACATATTTAAGAATAACACTATTATTTGCAACCTATCCCCTCAAGAAATGGAACTGGATAGGAATACACTTAGTCTTTGAATGCACAACTATATTTTTTGAGATGTTGATGGTACCTATGTTGTCACACATTATTGGAATGCGATCAATCATCTCTACCGGAATATATTTCAATGATTTCTTTGTCCACATAATGAAGATACGATGAAATAACCTTTATCTAGAATTGGTTGTCTTAAAGTCATACGAGTTAAGGAGATGACACATAAAATGGATGTATTAATTTTCACCATAGCTAATAGTAGTGAAAATAATTGTAATAGGAAGACAAAAATATACTATTCTATTTTTTCTTTTACTTGATTTGATAGTAAGCTCTATAGAAGAGGGTTTCTAATTGGGAGTGCGAATAACAGCTAGGGTTGATAGTCTGCAGGTGTTGAAATCCATGGAAGGGCATGGACGAGGGAGCTCCACTCCCTCCTACAAGTAGGCTATTTCCAGCCGAGGTAAGAAGCCAATGGAAGAAATCAGAGGTCTTGCTGATGAAGGGAAAGAGAGTAGGGAAGGCAAGATGGAGTCAAATATCGTGAGAATAAAAGCAAAAAAGAAAAGGAAGAAAATGGAAAGGAAAAGGGAGCAAAAACCAAGGCACAGAAAGGACCTTGTAAGCCCAAAACTGAGGTTACACCTAGAGTATTCCTCAATGATCCTGCGTTGTAGGCACATAGGGACCACATGCGAACTTATGCTATCATTTGTAAATTCATGAGAGTATGGCCCATTGAAAAATCTTTACAAACATGGATTAAATACCATTAGAAACCAAAATGAAGCATTGGCATACATCTGGGGTCAAAAGGATTCTTTACTGTGGTCTTCACTAATATTGAAGATAAAGACAAAGTGTTTGAAGGAGGGCCCTACTTCTATGCAACTAATGGCCTCTATATGAGGCCGTGGATGATGAACTTTGTCCCGGGGTAGGATTGTTTCACATTAGTTTTGGTTTTGGTAAGACTTTACTCCCTTCCTCTTGATTATTGGCAAACAAAATCGTTAACAACAAGTAATAAATTAGGTTTTTTGTCAAAGCTTTTGAAGCCACTAGAAGGGGAAAATATACTTCCTTTGCATGAATCTGTGTGGAAATGGATCTCTCTAGAGCTCTACTAGATGAGTTGATCTTGGAATATTTTGATGAAGAATGGGTGCAAACAGTAGATTATGAACATATTCCCTTTAGATGTCATAGATTCCATGAGCATGGAAACCTGTTTAAGATTGCCCTCTCAGTAAAATAGAGAATAAGAGCAAAACTTCCACAATGAAAGATATGGAAAGCTTTCAAAAAGTGAGCCACAGAGGAAGTGGGGGAAAAAGGGGACTTAAGCAACATCAAGCAGAAGGGCCTCAAGTTACGTTGAATAGGTCCCAAGTTCTCAAGGAAGAAGAAGAGATGATAAAGGTAAACCAGGGAATGGAGGGAAGTCTAGGGGACAAGGAGACAGAGGAGGAAAAAGAGCAAACAAAGAACAATAATATACAGAAAGAGGCTATGATGAGCGATGTAGAACTAGATATGGACTACGAAATGACCCAGAGCGGAATGGAAATTTAGGATCACGAAATTCAGGAGATTCTGGATAGGGAGCACCTAGATTTGGAAGGGTTCTTGAAACAGGGAACCATGGGAGGGTTAGACTCGTTACCTCAAGAAGAGTTCTCTAGAGTAAAATAGTTGTACTTATGGAAAACCCAAGCTAAAGGGAAGGAAAGGCAAGGTACTATGACAAACCACGGTAAAGAATGTGTGAAATCTATAAAAAAACACATCGAGATTAGCACCTCAATGCCCAGGAAAGAAAAGAGGAAGAAAAAAAAAGAATGAGCTACTGATGGATTGTGGAAAGCTAATGATATATTTAGGTAAGATGAAAGACCTAACTAGTTACTCTTTCACAAATCTTTAATGATGAAATTTACTTCTTAGAATATCAGGGATCTAGGTAGTAAAAGGAAGCAAAGATTTCTTAGTAACAAAATGAAACAGGAAGCTCCAGATATTATTTTCATCCAGGAAACTAATGTTCCATTCAGAAAATAAAAAAAACTATATAGTAATTGGCTCAATCGTTTTGAGTTTCTAGAAGTCAAGGAAGAAAATATAGCAAGTGGCATTCTTACTCTTTGGAATCCCCTAAAGATTGGTATAATTGATGTTGAGACTTCCATAAATTATTTATCAGTGGTTATTAAACCTGTGGGGGATAGGGAGAGCTATCTGGTCATGAATGTTTATGGCCCTCAAAGAATGGACGACAAACTTATATTTCTAGATTCTCTTATGGATTTTAGAGAGAGATATATGGAGATACCATGGATTATGGGTGGGGACTTCAACATGATCAAATCACTGTCGGAGAAAAAGGGGGGCACCAGAACTCTAAAAGATGCCTTAGCTTTTCAATCTTTTAGGGACACTATGAAGCTGGTTGACATTGTTTCAAGTAATGGTCTCTTTACTTGGAACAATAGAAGAGGAGGAGGGTCTCTTGTTTCCTCAAAGCTAGACAAATTTATCATATTAGAGGACCTGATACTCAATGATAAAGGAATGGAAGCAAGGATTCTCCTCTTTGGAGGATCCGATCATTGGCCAATTCACACTGGAGATCAGGGGCATTGGTACTCCCAGGAATAGACCTTTCAGGTTTGAGAATATCTGGCTCACCCATCCAGATTTTACTAGCAACAGTTCAAGTTGGTGGTCTGAATATTTGCATATTCAGGGTACAAGTATGTTCCTTCTTAACAAAAGACTAAAAAATATCAAGCCCGGGCTTAAATATTGGAACATGAATGAATTTGGAAATATTTTTGAAGGAAAAAAACTTGTCGAAAACAAACTACAGATACTTCCCTTATCAAGGATGGATTTGATAAAGTCAGCAATGACAGAGCCACCAAAATTCAACATGATTGGGAGAACTTATGTAAACAAGAGGAAATTTTTTGGAGACAAAATTCTAGAGTGAAATGGTTAAAAGAAGGGGAACGAAACACCAAATTTTTCCACAGGTTAACCTTGGCAAACCGAGCTCATAATAGAATCTCTTCGATTAAGGATGAGGGAGAGCAACTGCCCAACACCCACGAACAAATAGAAGTTGTTTTAGTTCAACACTTTCGTGGGATTGCAAAGGAACCCATTTCAAACAGAGAACCTTACATTAAGGATTTAACAAGACATATACCAAAACTAGTGTCTAGAGAGGATAATTTCAACCTCAATAGGGCAGTATCTGAAGAGGAAATTAGTGAAGTCCTCAAGGAAATGCAGAATGGTAAACCGTCGGGTCCTGATTGTTTTAATGTGGATTTCTTTAAATCTTGCTGGAATATTGTTAAACAAGATATTCTCAATGTAGTAGAAGATTCCAGGAGGAATAGAACTATTCTGAAGGAACTCAACACCTCCTTAATTTCTCTCATCCCTAAACAGGATAATGTCCTAACTCATGATAATTTTAGACCCATAGCATTTTACAATGTGGTTTACAAGATTATATCGAAGGTTGTAGCTAATAGATTCAAACCTCTTCTCCCCACTCGTGTTTCTAGGGAGCAATCTGGTTATGTGGAAGGTAGACAAATTCTCAACAACATCATTTAAGCACAGGAGGTGGTGCACTCACTAACTAGCAATAGGAAGGCTGGAATGATCATGCAACTAGACCTAGCCAAAGCCTATGATAAGTTGAATTGGACCTATATAAGGAGGGTTGTTATTGTTTATTCGCTTGATCATAATTGGGTTAGATGGTTCATGGCTTTGGTTACTTCTTCTAGCTTTTCAATTTTGGTAAATGGACCTCCCTCCGAGATTTGTATTCCCTCAAGAGGCCTCAAGCAGGGAGATCCACTCTCTCCATTTCTCTTTATACTCATGATGGAATGACTTGGTAGATCAATTAAGAAGGCAAAAGAAGGCGACAAAATCAAAGGTCTTCAACTTTCTGAGAATGGACAAACATTGACTCATCGACAATTTTTGGATGATACCATGTTGCAAGGAGTTCCTACAGTCAAAGAAGCTTTGGTATACAAAAAACTACTAATTGACTTTGGCATGGCCACAGATATGGAGGTTAACCTTTTCAAATCTAAAATCTTTTTCTTTAATACCAATATTGCTATTCAAAGGAAAATCTCTAGAATTTTAGGCTTTCAAAGAGATTCTCTTCCTTCGAAATATTTGGGAGTCCCTCTAACTACTAAATCTCTTCATAAGAGCATATGGAAACCAGTGATTAATAAGATTTAGGATAAAATTAGGGATTGGACCATTAGATCTTTAAACATGGCTGGCAGGTTGGTGCTTACAAAGGCTGTTCTGCAATCCATCCCAGTTTTTATGCTTTCAACACTCCCAACACCAAAAGGAGTCATACAACAATTCAGAACCATTCAAAGAGACTTCCTCTGGGGTAAGGGGGAGGAAAAAAAGAAATGGGCCTTAGTTGCTTGGGAAAAGATTTGCAAACCCAAAAATCAAGGAGGTTTGGGTTTGGATTATCCAGAGGTTCTAAGCAGGGTTTTAGGAGCTAAATTATGGTGGAGATGGGTCAAAGAACCAAAGGCCCAGTGGACTAGTATTTGGAGAGAAAAATATGCCAACACTTGGGATATCAATGATCATATATGGATGTCTAGAAATATAAAGGGTTCATACATATGGAATAGGACCAGGGAGAATAGAGGCCTAGTTCAAAAGAATAGCTTATGGGAAATTAGAGAGGGGGATCTGGCACTTTTTTGGGAAGATAAATGGCAACAAGAACTAATATCGCTAAAATAGGAATTTTTGGACATCAAGAGAGAGACAGACATCATAGGGCTATCAAAGGTCAAATATTTTTAGGACCAAAACAATAATGCAAACATATGGAGAAAGTGGAGGAACATGATTTACAGGGAAGATAACCCTTTGAAAGCTAAAGTAGAGGCTCTCATGCAGATATTGGAACAAAGGAAGATTCTAGTGACAAGGGGGCATAACCAGTTTTGGTGCAGCAAAAATAATGAGGGCACCTTTAATCTTAAGGAGGCAAGACGCAAACTCCTTGAGATGGATTCTCTTGCTCCAGTTAGAATATGGCAGAATCTGTGGAGGCATCAAGGCTGGATGAAGATTAAACTCTTCATGTGGCTTGTTTATCATAAGAAAATTTTGACTTGGGATAAGATAAAGAAAAGGGATGTTCTGGAGCATTCCAGATGCTAGCTCTATGAAGCCCAAGAAGAAACCATGGAACACCTCCTCAATAACTATATCTTCACCTCTGTATTGTGGGATTCTTTTGCCAACATCTTCCAAAAGAATGATAGGGATAGAGGGTGTATCATCAACACTTTAACCAAGTGGAGGTGAAATTATTCAGATAATGAAATTCTTGGCTCAGCTTGGGCTCTTACACGCAACTTCATTATTTGGAATGTCTGGAAAGAAAGGAATAAGAGAATTTTCAAGAATGAAAAAAGACCCTTTCAATGTCTTTTGGAGCAGACCTTGGCTCAGCTTAAGAAGACGGTTGGTACCATTGTGTGAAATACCCCTAAGAATCCACCTATAGATGCTGAAATGAGGATTCTAGGACAATTGGGTATGCAGGGGCTTATGCTGCAGGGCCTGAATAAAAAGGTTAAGGTTATGGATTCTAAGCAGGACTTCTGGCATCTGCCCCATATGGGCTTTCTGAAATATAACATTAACAAGGCTTCAAAAGGAAACCTGGGCAATGTCGGCTTTGGAAAGGTATTAAGGGATGATACTGGTAATATCCTTTCCATCTTCCATGGCCATTTAGGCAGAGCTACAAATAACATGGCAGAATCCATGGCTATGGAGCAATGCTTAGAACTCCTAGTGCAGGGTAATAGGAAAAATGTGATTATCGAAGCTGACTCTGAGTTAATTATCAACACAGTCAAAAAAATTAGTTGGGGTTTGGAGCCGGAGAAGGTTTCAAAACACTAGAGATTGATCCATGACTTTCAAAGGATCCAACTCCACCTTAGAGGCCTACGCACGGTAAGTTTTAACCATGTGTGAAGGAAGGCCAACAAACTAGCTGATTTACTAGCTAATCAAGGAGTGAAGTGTACCATAAATAGGGTCGTGATGGGTGGGCATGGGTTTCCTCTGGATGCTCTCATGGATCAGTGCAATACCCAAGAAAACGAGGATATGATGGTGTATTACATCAAAACTATGGAAGCTCTGTCCAATTAATTTGATTTAGTTATGAACTGCAAGTTTTTCATTTTTTTGTTCTTTCTTAAGTTGCTCGGAAGATTCTGTTGCATGAGTAGTTGGTTGGAGGTACGGGGTTGTACTTCTCTTAGGCTCACACACGATTGCAAAGGAGAAGGCAGTAGCTGCTGGAATCCAGGATCTAGTGGTGACCAGAATATTCCTGATTCGCTGTATAAGGATGCAAATCCACCTGCAAAGTGGTTTCTAATGTATCGGGGGCCTCTCGGGTGGGAAGTGGTTTTTAAGATTTGGGAGTGATCCCACTCATCGTGCTACATGTGGCCGATGGGTGGGTTTGTTTACCGCCTTTATTTCATGTTAACTAGTAGTACTTTTGCTTGGTGTGATATGATCCTCAGCCGTCGGATAAAGCACGACGGATCTAAGGCTATGATTCAATGGGCTTGTTAGTGGGTCCATAAGGTTAAAAGGAAGACTTCTAGGCTATGCGATATTCTCCTCAACCGTTGGATCAAGTTGGGAGGATTGACGGTCACGAAACTGTGCTCTTATTGGTGGGTCCAAATGGTTAATTGGTGGGAGTCTTGGCTCAGCGAGTTCCTACTCTGTCGTTGGTTAGGGAAGGAGTTCTGATGGTGGAGATTAAAGGCTTTCTCCCCCTTTTGGATTTGATGGGTTGATTTTGTGGCCTTGATATTTTTTGCTTTTAAGGATGGTGCGGTTTTATGGGTAGGGGTTGGAGTTTTCACTCTTAACTTGAGACCCCTGGATTTCTAGAAAGTAGTTTTGACTAAGATCCATGTTTCCATGTGGATGGTTGTATTATATGTAAACATTTGTCTAATTTAATGATAACGAAGGTGCTACTCTTGCTTTAGCAAAAAGATAGTCAGTTCTATAGATAAAGTGAAATGCGCTAAGAGCTGGGATGTTGGTGTTGTGGCCTTGTTTGTGCATGTTACGATAACCTAAAGTAAAAAACTACAAAAAAAAATAAAATCCAAAAACATAAATTTAGTGAAACACCTTGGAATTCAAATAAGGATTTGATATCTAAATAGTTGAAACCATTTCAAATTAAATGCCAAATTTAATTGAATATTTATTTAACTAGTGATAGAATTATACCAAACTTATACAAAGGGTTAAATAATTCAACATGATACAATCATTCAAAACCATAAAAATGAAATTGAATGGAATATATTTTTGATTTTGATCAAGCATAGGTAGCCAAAAAAAATACCCCTATTGTCTATGTCAATATAAAAAAACAACAACCTAGAATATGAAAACTATTTGAATGGGCTTGCAATAAAAATTCCCTTTACAAAACAATAAACCAATCAACTAATAATCCTCAAAATGCAAACCAAAACTTCAAAAACAAAGGGAGGAACATGCAAAATTGTAAGGAAATATACATGAATACATACCTTGTGTAAACATCTCAATTTTCATGCGAAATCATAATAATGTGCATTTTCAATCCCTTTGTTCCCTTGAATACTTAACATCAATTGGCTTAAAATTCTTCAATGATGTGCATTTTGTAATCGAGGTCAAGGTGGAAAGTATACTATAGGGAGTAAGTTTTTATTCATCCAAAAATTCATCAATGACATGAATGGTAAATTTATCTTGAATAGTGAGCTTGCTGACCACTCTCTAATTAGGACACATACGCCATTATGCATCCTTCTTGTCCACCAAAACTACTATAGAAGGGAAGGAACTTTGGCTAGGTTGAATTATACATGCCTCCAACATTTTTGCAACCATATATGCAATTTCACTCTTCTCAACATATAGATATCTATGATCTCTAATGTTTGGAGGAATAATTCCTGGACTCAAGTGAATAGTAGATCATGATAGCAAATAACTAGGAGACCTCTAGGAGTCTCCAATACCTTGGAAAAATTGTCAAGGACTTTTTGGAGATCCCAAGAAATGGATGGCTTAGATGTTTGAACATCTAATGAGCTTAATTGTGCAATTACCATTCACTATTCCTTTTTCAAAATATTTGTCATGCCATTAGAGCTCATTATCTTCCTAAGTTCCCTACGATACCGCTGAATTTGATTTTCTTTCCTTCTGAGAAAAATTTCAAGAAAGTCCCTGAAAAATAAAAGCTATCATCCCAAAATATTGTAACCATTGGACTCCTATTACAACATCAACACCACCCATTAGAATGGAAAGCATTAGACTATTCAATATGTATTTTTCCTCCATATGCAACCATTGCTTGACCCTTTAGTGTTGCATATAGAAATAAATTCAAATTATTGGCTATCTTACAATTAATAAAACTATGTATACTACCGGAGTCAATAAGCACTATTTCCTTTTTGTTCTTGATACATCCTTCTATCTTGAGAGTTTTACGAGTGACAATTCCTGCCAATTCATTACAAAATATGGTCAGATATATTTCTTCTTTTTCAACCCCTAGAGTTGGTTCGAGGTGTAATTGTTCATATTTTGATGTTTCTTCTTCCTTTTCTTCCTCACCTTCACAATCTATGTAAAATAATTTCTTCTTAGTACACTTACGACCTTTAGTGTATTTTCTATCACAACTGTAAAAAATCCCTTTTACTCTTTTTTCCTCTAGTTGTTGTGGTGTCAATATTGTAGGTTGTGGGAGGCTAAGAGAGAAGAAACTTCCATTTTTAAAGTTGTGAATCATAGACCTCCTTGTTTCCATAATTTTTCTTTTAACATTTCTTGCCACCTTGAATGCAATCTTCAATGACTTAAGTTCGCAGAGGAAAACCTCATGTTGGATGTTATCCTTTAAATTCCCTATGAAGGTATCAACCATATGATCCTATGTAATATCAGTTACCTCAATATTCAGTCTTTGGAAGTTTTCAATGTGCTCTGCAATTGGACCCCTTTGTTCAAGATTTATTAAGTGGCTAAAGAAGGTATTTCTGTTTATATCCTCATAATGAGTTATTAGTTCCTCCATAAAAAATTTCCAAGTGACAAGTGATTTATGAGAGCAAAGCCATTGATACCACACAAGCTGATTGGGTTTTAAATAGATAATGAAATGTGTACCTTTTGTGTGTGTGTATGGTACATCATGTAGACCAAAGAAAAACTCCATCTATAGTATCCATGTTACCATATCCTTTCCATCAAATTTTCTCATATTGATATTTGGAATGTGCTGGGTCTTCAATCCAAAGTTGGAATGTCTAAAATCATGACTACATTCTTTTTTGTCTCATCATGAGTTTCATGGAAGACCTTATCACCACTAGGAATAATTTCTTGTAGAAACCTTGTGGCAACCTTCCTTAAAACCTTCTATTTCTACTTTTAAAACATCCTTCAAACCTTCATTGTCCCTTTTATTTTTCCTTCTAAACCATTGATCTTAACATTCATTGCTTCCAATTCAATTTTGGTTTCTTTTGCGAGAGTGAAAAGTGTTGCTCTTGTTCCAACAATTTTGATATATCATGTTGTGTTTCTTCTTCTTCCTCATGCATCATAGTAGAACCTTCTATGGGCTTAATGGGTGTATCATATTTTTCTTCGTAAGTCGTTTTGGAGCCAAATAAATATATATATGCTTTGTTATGCCCTTTTAATCACTTCAAATATTTTTTCAAACAAAAGTTACATGATTATTAAAAATACACATCTCTTTTGTTTTTAAGAGTTTTCTTTTGATCTTGTTGATCTGACCAACCTTAAAACTATTGTATCTCTATAATTTGGGCCTCTAAAGGTTTGAAATTTCGTCCTAAGGTAACTCGATATGTCTTCTTACCAAATCCATAAGTTAGACTGAGATTGGATTCTTCAAGCTAAGTTTATGTCAAATCTCCCATGATGACCTCATTATGTTTTCGTTTAGTAGAATGAACTTTTATGGGATTCCATGTGTCATTGTTTTAACCTTCAGCCCTGAAATTCATATCCACAAAAATAATTTTTTTACAATTTTAATCAATTTTTATGGAATCAAAATATGATTCTTGAGGAGAATGTTATGATGATTTTCCCCATGACACTAGTTTGAGATGAAATTTGAAGCATATAAAAACCCTAACTTCCTTGGACCATAGGTCCAAAAATCAACGAAACAAGGTTTGAAGGTGTAACCAGATTTTGGCCGTTAAGTGTCGTTTGAAGTAAATTTACATGTTTCAAGTGTTCTTGGTGATTCTTAATTGTTTTCGCATTAGTTAGAACATCTCTAGTGCACTTCATGCTTGCAACACCATTGTTTTTTGTAAAGCAACACTTCTCGTCGCAGTCACACACATTTTGACCATTGTACTTGGACAGTATTTGTAAACTCATGTTTTGATGTATATTTGTCATTAATAAATATTGTCTAAGTTTTATTGATGAGTTTTTATGTATCTCACTCGATTTCCTATCTAAGATCATTGCATTCACCCCTTGTTCTATCTTCTAGACTTAGAAAAATTTGGTTTCACAAGTGAACCCATTAAGGCTAGGAGTGAAAGAGCTCACTCTTAGGCCTTGTTCAGGAATCCTTCATTGTTTAGAAGTGTGACATGTGCCCTCCAAGAGAACATATAGCACACCTAAAGCTTAATTTCCCTTCCTTGTTTTGAACTCCACCCTCAAAGAATGGCTTCCTCCTTGTTGAGTGCATGGCACATCATCAAAGCATCAGCCTAACCCTTTAGCCTTTAGCCCTGTGCCCTACACCCTCCTTTACCTTCTTGATCGTAAGAGAAAACCCTAAAGCCTTTTTATTTAGCCTTCGATAATGGACCATGCAACCTCATTTTCTACCTTGAGAACACAATGCACTTGGGAAGCTTGTATGATTTTCCGTTATCTTTTGGGCATATGCTACATGTGATTCCTTCATATTTCTCTCTCATGTTCAGAACATAAGTGAATCCAAACACCTTGAAGCTTCACCTCTTGACCCCTTCATTCTTTTGAAGTGCACTCTTTCACTCAAGAGTTCCCTTGTCCTCTCCAAGCACACTATTAACTCATGAACAAAAAATCTACATGAAACATGACAAGATAGGAGATTTGTTTAGATGACGTTTACTTGCCATGAGTTATTATAGTTCTTGATATTCTAAGAAAAACATGGAAAATATGTGTGAAAAGATTAGGAAAAGAGGGAAGTCAAAGGAAGCATTCAAGAATGAAGAACAAAATGAGATTTTGATGATCAAAGTAGTCTAAAGACTCCATGATGTGAAGGACCCTTTGGAGGGTGAAAACGTCAACAACATGAAAGTTTCACAGAATATCAAAGACATACGTGAAATACTTGTCACCTATCAAAGAAATTTCATGTCATCAGTCACTTTGAGTCAAGATCATCGATGTTAGTAAATTTTCATGTCCTAACCACGTGATGATGTGGAAATTATGATGTAATCATGTAATTTTGTAAAGACAAAGAAGTTGAAGTTGAAGAGTCATGTATGGACAAAAGAGCCATGTATAGAATCCCAAAAGACATGTCATTCCAAGTGTCATATATAATTCCAACATTCATTTGGAAGTCCAAGAGTTATAGAATTCCAAAGGTCAAGGGTCATCGGGATATGAAAGGTCATGCCTCAAGTTACAAAAGGATCCACATTTCTCAAGTAAAGGAATTTTAACCTTAGCTTCTCCCAAAGGGCATTAGAGAGTTAGAGATAGTACTTTTGGGGAGAAATTCATTGGCGCTAATGCTCCACTATTGGAGCTAGTGACATTCATTGTACTTATGTCTATTGGAGCTTTTGATTCATACTTGAAGCCTTTTGGCCAAGACATTTTCATGCATAGATTGTGGGAGTTTTGAGACTATTATTCTAATGTTTGGGGTTTACATTGGCTTTCACATGTATAAATGTAATTGAACTATTTCAGTGACTTTGGTGCTAAAATGGTTGCAAATGTGTTCTGATTATTTAACAATCGTTGTATCTATGTGAACTATTACACTTGATGTCTAATGATTATTTATCATTTATGTGGGTGCATATATATTAGATTATTACTATTAATTTTATCTTAGAGGATCACTTTCTCTCTCTTGTAGAGAAATAACCTTGATACATCCACAAATGAACACTTCACAAGGCACACTCTCTTGCTCATACAAAATCATGTGTGTCATTCTCTCATGCCGAATTTCTTAAGCCAAGGAAAATCTTTAAGTAAAAGGTAGTCAGGTTGTATTTTTAGATGAGACTCCTACACCAAACAATGTGAGGTCTAATTGGGACCTAATATCGAGGAGATCGCATGTATGTTGGTGGGATCCAACACCATCAATAGATTTCTCATGGATAAAGAATCTAGATGAATCGAAAGAAGGAGTTGCTTGAACATGAAGAGTTGTAGATTCTTCTTCATCACATATTAAATGTGATGAATGAAAAAAATCATGAATGATAGATTCCTCCTTCTTGTTGCATCCATAAATTTTTTTATAGCAATTTTGGAAAATTTTGATCAGGGTTTTCATCATAAAATGGTTACATAACGCATGCCCGAAAAAGGTGAACTGAATGGCTAGAATAACTAGATGTCAGGAATAATTGGAAAGAATAAGTAAAGGAAACTTAAACGAAGTTATGTTGGAATTTGTAAAGGCTGCAAAACAAGGACAGACATGCTAGAATTTGAAACAATCAAAGGAAATAAGGACCAAAACACCCATATTTTGTCAAAGTGGACTAGATCAAGCTAGCGGGATCAAGGTAAAGAAATGATCTAGGTGGATCTTGAGACAACAGTAGCATGAAAAAAGCTCAAAATTTAAAGTGGTATAAAGTCGATTATCTTGACATCAGATCGAGGTGCTCGTCGTCCTGATTCCAACGGCATGGATGGCACTCCAATCCGAGTCCATATAAAGAATATAGAAGCAGTCAAAGTTGTGGGTTGACTTACCCATGTGGCAGGCTTAAGGATGATGCAATTTGGCAAGAATTCGGCACTGAAATCCGACCAATTTTCGGGTTAAATTGTTGGTCTATTAATTTTTCCAATATATCCTAAGGTTCTGGAAGATTTAGTGGTTATTTATTTTTAATAAAAAAATATATAAAAATATGGACCAGGCGGCCATGACCCTGCCGCCCTGGAAATGACACAACCATATTATAATAAAAAAAGGGGTGGGCGGCCTTGACCCCACTTCCCTCGGAACCACCATAAAAAAATGAGTTAAATGGGGTGAGCAGCCATGACCTCATCTAAGAAATCTTTTCTTTAAACTAGATGTCAAATTTGATCTTCCCATGTATAATGGTGAAAGTAATGCAGAAAAGCTTAATAACTAGACTAGGCAGATTGAAAGCTACTACAAGATTTAGCAGATTGAAGAGGACGAGGCAAAGATTTAGCTGGCCTCTCTTCCCACTGAGTGGCACCGCTCTCATCTAGTGGGAGAGAAAATTGCGAAGCAGTAAGAGTGTGGGTAATCTTCTTTCCTCATGGACTAGTTTTATTTCTGCATTAAAGGAACAACTTTATCCCTTGGGTTATAAGCAAAAAGCCTTAATGTATATGAAATACTTAAGGCAAGGTAGAGGTTAGGATGTTCAAATCTTTACCGAGGAGTTTAGAAAACAAGCACTTAATTTGGGCATTGCACTTGACTCACCTGAAGTAGTAACTAAGTATATTTGATCATTGCATAGTTTCATTAGAAATTCATTATTATTGTTTGAACCAACTACTATTGACTCAGCCAGTGTAAAGGTTATTCATCTTGAGAACATGGGAAAAAATGAAAGAGATGATCATTCCAAGAAACCACCTTCCAAACCTCCAAATGGAAAATCCAAAGTGAAGGGAAATGGAAAGGAGAAGATGACAACATCAACAAAGAAAGATGAAGCAGAAAGGCCTTATTGTACTTACTGCAAAAGGAAGGTGATGACGATGATCATTGTTGGAAATTGTACCCAGAAAATACACCAAAGAAGTATGGAGGAAAAGGCAAGTAGAAGACAGTGGCAACTATGCAGCAAGACCTTGGATCTGATTCTGGAGATGAAGCACTGATCACGGTAGCAGGAACAAAAGGTATTCTTACACCTCATGTTATTTCTAAATCACGTGAGGGCACTAGTTCAATAGATGAGTCTCTTCCTAATGAACGAAGGAGAATTGAGTTATTTTATATTAGAGTTGTCATAAATCATACAAAAGTGGAAACTCTATTTGACACCAGATCACAAGGAAATTTAATTTCAGAGTCCTTGGTGAAGAAGCTAGGCTTAGAAACAAAACCACATCCAAAACCTTACCCGCTTGGATGGATACATGATAAAGAAAAATTGAATGTAACAAAGTAGTGCAAGGTTAAATTTATGATCGCTTCTAATTTAGTGAATGAGGTAGAACTTCATGTGATACCATTGGATATCTGTGGCATGGTGTTAGGGAGTCCATATTTATATGATAGAAAATAAGTCTTTTTTCATCATGAAAAAAATAGCAAATCACAAAATATGGGGTAGAATATATTGTAAGGGCTCATCAAACTAAAATCAATGCCAGACTTGTAAATTTAGGACAAATGAAGAGGTAGGTGAATTCTAGTAAGTGTTGCATGCTTATGGTTGTAAGGGGGAAAGATGCAGAATTATATGATGCTTTCCATGGTTGTGATAATGTGCATAAAATAGAATTATGTGAATTAATTTCTAACTATGATGAGATGTTTCAGGAAATGTGGCACATGGAGGATGTGCGTGGATTACCGAGAACTAAACAAAATCATGGTGAAAAATCGTTACCCTCCCCCACACATTGATGATTTACTAGATCAATTAAAGAACGCTACCTATTTCACCAAATTGGATTTGCATAGTGGTTATCACCAGGTCCAAATTGCAAAGGAGGATGTGTGGAATACTACCTTCAAGACCAAACATGGGTTGTTCGAATGGATTGTGATGCCATTCGAACATTGCAATGCTCTAGGCACTTTCATGAGGGTCGTGAATGATCTCTTAAGGCCTTTCATTGATGAATTTGTTCTTGTATATCTAGATGATATTCTTTTCTTTAGTAAAAGTTGGATTGAACATGTATGCCATGTAAAGAAAGTGCTTGATGTATTGAAAAAAAGAAAACTCTATGTAAAATTGTCAAAGTGTGAGTTTGCGAAAACCTCTTTGGTTTACCTAGGTCATATTGTTGGTCATGGTTAGTTAAAAATTAATCCTTCTAAAGTTGAAGCAATTGTAAATTGGCCCAAGCCTACTAGTGTAACCGAGGTTCGCAATATTTTGGGTGTAGTATAGTATTGGAGGAGATTTATTGATAATTTCTCTATTATTGTAGCACCTCTACAAACATTGACAAGTGTAATGAAGGTCTTTCAATGGGGAGGAAAGGATGAGAAGTCCTTTGAAACATTGAAATAAAATATCATCACCGCATCGGTATCGGCCTTACCAGATCTCCAGCAGCCATTCAAGATCGAGACAGACGCCAGTAGATATGCCATGGGAGTCGTATTGATGTAGAAAAAGAATTCGATATGTTACCATTCAGAGAAATTCTCTCAGGCTATGATAAACTATCCCACTTATGACAAGGATTTATATGCCTTGGTCAAGAGTGTGAAAAAGTGGAAGCAGTACAATGGGCAAGGAGACCATCATTCATATAGATCATTAGCCCTTGTAGTATCTTCAATCACAAACCAAGTTGCAACAAGCTCGTCATTTCAGATGGATGGGTTTTCTTCGGCAATTTCATCTAGTGATAAAGTATAAGAAGGGCACTAGCAACAAAGTGGCCGATATCATATCTTGCACTCCTATTTCAGCTTCTGTTATTTTTCATAATGCTTCGTTATCTTTTGAAAGTCATGCTGAACAATATGTTAACGATGATGAATTTAAGGAGATTTATGCAAAACTAACCCAAGATTCACAGGTGGAAAACTATCACTTGCAGGGGAAACTGGTGTATCACCTTGGAAAATTATACATACCCAGAGGGGAAAGGGTACATGTAATCTAAGAGGCCCACACCTCCCTTGTGTTTGGTCATTTTGGTGTTGAAAAAACTTTGTGTCATGTATAAATATTTTGCTTTTGGCCTCATATGAAGAAAATTTTAACTCGCTATGTAAAGGGATGTGTGATATGTTTTGTTTCAAATCCCTCTAATAGAAAACTCGGGCTCTACACACCACTTCCTATTCCGAGTCGTCCATGGGAAAGTGTGTCGATGAATTTTGTAGGAGGTTTGCCTATGTCTAGAAAAGGTCAAGGCTATTTGTATGTCGTTGTTGACCATTTTAGTAAGATGTGTATTTAAATGCCTTGTAAAAAGAAGATCACTGCATAGCAGACTTCTTATCTTTTCTTTCAGCATGTTTGGGTCGATTTTGGGTTGCCCACATCATTTGTGTCGAATCGGGACTCTCCCTTTCTTACAGAGTTTTGGACCAGCTTGTCGAAGATGATGGACACCAAATTGAAAATAAGCACGGCATTTCATCCACAGACTGATGGAAAGATAGAGTTTTCAACCACACCATGGTACACTTGTTGTGAGTCTATTGTGGAAAACATCCTAACTTGTGGGATATCATCCATATGTGCAACATTCCTACAATCGAGCAGTGCACTCATCTACACATCGTTCACCGTTTGAGACATGTTTTGGATACCTACCCAAAGATCCTTTTGATATGGTTTTTGGAAGGGAAGATGACTCTAGTGGACGTGATGACATGGATAAGGCACAATAGTTCATTTAGCGGATCCAGTCGATTCACCAAGAAGTACAAGAGAAGTTGGAGAAAAGTCAAGCCCAATACAAGGCTCGACATGACAAACACCAATTCAACCATCAGTTTCAAGTGGGAAACAAAGTGTAGTTCCATATCAGCAAGGACAGAATGAAGGTAGAAGGGAAGAAGTTGTGACCAATCCAATATGGTCCATTCACCATCTTGGAGAAGATTGGGGACAATTCCTTTCATCTCGATTTGCTGACATATATGCAAATGTACTCCAAAGTGAATGTGGAAAACTTAAAGCTTTATGATCCACCATTGATTATGGATACCAAAGAGGTGGGATCAGTTCCTACATTTGATGATTTTGCACCAGAGTATCTCGATGAGTTTCCTGAAGATATCATCCTTGACAAAAGAACCAGGACTTCACGATAGGGAGATGTGGAATATCTTCGAGTTGGTTTCAAAGGGATGCACCCTAGCAAGGAAAAATAGCTAGAAAAGGAAAGAGTGAGGGAACAATTCCCTCACTTTCCAATTAACTGAAAAATATTTTGGCTATCCAAAAGCTCCTCAATGGGGAGTACTGATCCAGGTGGATCTCCAGATAACAGTGGCATGAAAAAGGCTCAAAATTCAAAGTGGAAGAAAGTTGATTAACTTGATAGGAGATCAAAGTGCTTGTCTCCCTGATTCCAACGGCGTGAATGACACTTCAATCTGAGTCTGTATGAAGAAGATATAAGCAGTCAAAGTTGTTGGTTGACTTACCCGTGTGACATGCTTAAGGAGGGTGTAATTTGGCAAGAATCCAGCTAGTTTTCTGAGTGAAATTGTGGGTCTGTTAATTTGTCCAATATCACTAAGGTTCTGGAAAATTTTGTGGTTATTTATTTTTAATAAAAATATATAAATATAAATATGGAGCGGGAGGCCATGACCCCACCACCCCAAAATTGCCACAACAATATTATAATAAAAAAAGGGGTGGGCAGCCATGACCCTACCACCCCCAGAACCACCATAACCAAAATGAGTTAAATGAGGTGACGACCATGACCCTGCCACCCCCAGAACCACCATAACCAAAATGAGTTAAATGAGGTGACGACCATGACCCTGCCACCCCGGAGTCCACCAACAAACATTGCATTTATGGTGGGGGCGTGATTACCAACCCCGCCGCCCTCCACCTCACCCTTAATATGGAACGACATCTGAGATGCGGAAGCAGGCCACCAAAATGGCAGAACCAACCCCCCCCCCAAATTAAAATGAAAAAAAATTACGTTATGTTAATTTGGGAGGGGTGGGATTTGATGCCTCGACCCCTCTTCAACCATTTTTTATTTTAACCATTGCGCCCAAACTGTTTCTTTGGTTTATCTTCCCACAAAACATTATATGAAGCTTTTTGCATAGTGTGCTAGGGGAGGAGAGCATGCACGTACTTTGAGACATGAATTGCAGGTGGCAAAACCGTGAGCAAGCCTGTGACAGGGGGAAAAACCTTGCCTAAGCACATTTTCTAGGAGGTCAATTTTGGTCCATTGTCAAAATTGGGCAAGTTTTATATTGATTTTGGACCCCTAGGTGCCAAGAACTCAATGGTGATGCTAGTTTCTGCAACATAGCTCTCCATTTTTCATCCATTTTCCAGAGTGGAGGTATCAAACTCCTTTTTGTAAATGTTTATTGTACTTCTTTCTCATGCCACTTAATGAATGCAGACCTCCCCATTGATTGAGTAGGGCTCAGAAACGTAGTCCAAATTGGACAAACTCCTTTATCAAGTCCCTTGTCTTCTTTCATGCTTTTATGTGTTTCTCCTCTTCTCTCATGTGCACATTAAATATATTTGGTTAAGATACAATTTATCCATGTAATTCTTTAATACATCTATAAGCAAAAGAGCATGGATCAAGAAAATATATAAGAATCCTAATAAAATATGAGAGAGAGAGAGAGAGAGAGAGAGAGAGAGAGAGAGAGAGAGAGAGAGAGAGAGAGAGATTCTAAGCATATGTCAAGATGTCACTGGTGTGATGAATTAAGGAACTCCTAATGTTCTGACATATACATAAATTCTCTCTTTTATTCTGATCCGATAACGATCCATACTCTCGCATCTAATGTAGATCTAATTACAATGTAAAGATACGATTTCTAATGAAAGATGTGTTACAAGAATTGTTTCTATGTTTGAATTCTAATGGATTATTTGGCCTCTTAAAAATTTTCTTTAGATATCTACTCAATTTGTTTATGTTATTTCATTTTGTCTTATGTTTTTATTCTTTTCTGGTTACATTAAGTTTGTATATGTAAGAATTTATACGATGTTTGTGTATATTGGATTAATCCTTGAGAAATTCCTTGACTCCTCTTTGATTCAAAGAAGTGAATATGTAGGAGAATCTCTAGACTACGAAAGACTCCTTTGTTGACACCATGTGTCTAAATCTAGGGTCTACCTTTGTTAAAATTTTAAACCAACAAATGGTTCTGTTGCCATGACCTAGAGTATTTTGAAGGGATATGTACAATGGTATTGAGGATCGTTACACAAGATCTCGAAAAATGATGGCATGAGCATATTGAACACTTTATTTTTTAGCAATCTTAGGTTGTGGTAGAAAAAAATTGAGTGGCTAAATGAAGAGGTTTTGTATGCAGAACCCGCCTATGACCAATACACAATATTTTGGTGTCAGTTTCCTAAAGAACTTCATAACTAGTTGCATTAGTTGCAAATTAAGGGAGGGAACGAGAACCATATTAGGTCTCCTCACACTTCCATTACTACTTATTTAGATGAATTGAATAATATAGATACTAAGTTGACCAAGGGAATTTATTTTTGGATACAAGAAACTGTAGAGAGTTATATTATTGAATTTACTACAGAATATCACTTATTTTTCTCCAAAGCTGAAGTTGTGTTCAAATATGTGTTGCAGGGAAGGTTGTTGAAGGAAATCCCTCTCTATACTAAAATATTGATGGTGGAAGATTTTTTTTTCGTCATTTCACGAGAAAAATATTGTAGCTTAAAACTTTATGTGCTGGGTGTAGGATTTACGCAAGAAATGTTTCCTAGTTGTGAAATAGGAATATGTTGTTGTGATAGATGCAGATGAGTTGCAAAGGGATTAAGATTTGAGAGTATAGAGGAGGGTGCATATAGCTGATGAATGGAGTGAGAAGACCTTGTGTGAAATATGAATATGATAGAGGGAATTACACCAAATAAGAGAGGTGTTAATTAGTCCAAAAATGCAAATAATGGCACTTATAGCCAAGTAGGAGGTGATGGAAATATTTCCGTTACGAAGATAAAAGAAAGTATTGGAAATATCCATACAAAGAAGGATTAAAGAATCCAAAAGTGTCAGGTCTTACAGTTGTGGTAGTGGACAAGAGTACATGTCCTAATGAAGAAATTCATTTTGTGATGAAACGACTATTTTTCTATAATGATGCATCCCCTGTAAGTAATACTTCATTGGTCAGAAACACAAGTAGTTCCTTACCTAACTTCCCCTAGTACCATATCAAAGTCCTTCTCACTCTATTTGAAGGTTACCTAAGGTTATAAGAGTTTGAAAGGTTTATAGTGGCTATATAACTTGTGCTTCTAGTGGTGTTAGTAGTGGTTTATAATCAAATTATTTAGGTTCTTCACAACCAGGTTCAAAATTATTCATATTGAGATCTCCTATTCAAACTACGATGGATTTTAATATAGTGGGATCATTCACTCAATATCCTGAATTTTATGGACAAGGGAATGAGGATGTTGAACACTACTAGTTTTTATGAAAAGCTATTTGGAGGGCTAGATAGAAAGTTAATGGTACTAAACTTATCAAATTTTATAATACCTTGAGAGAGAGAGAGTCCTCACATGGTTTATTAAATGATCCACTCTTCATTCAAACCCTACCATTGATGAGGTACAACGAGAATTTATTCAGGAGTTTAAACTTCTGTAGAAAAATTAACAAGGACAATTTGAATTATGGGACATCAAAAAATGTGAAGGAGAAACTGCATGGGAATTCATGTAGTGATTTAAGGATACTATTGGTAAATTAAGTTCCTATAACTACATTTACATCCTCTATGGAGTTGATTCTTGTTGCAACCTGAAAGTAAGAAGGTAGTATTAAGCCTGTGAGAGTACCAAAAATGCTAGTCAGCCTAGAGTCTTCATTGACTAATGAATTTGTTGGGGGTGATGGATTCTGACTAGAAGGATAAGTCGGAAATTCCATGTTATAAAATTCCTACAATAACTCGAGCATTAGATTTCGGCTTTATTTACGTTGGTTTTATAATGGTCTTAAGATGAAAATTGCATGTTCTGCAATAACCTAGGCCTTAGGGAGATGTTGGAAGGAAAATACAAGGGTTGGTTATCTAAATGGTGAGATGTAAGAGGTAGAAAAGTGGAATGGTGGGATGCAACATGTTTAGCCTGGTGGATTGGTGAGTTTGAGAGGAGGTTTCTTGAATGATCTAGAAAGTTGGGATTCAATCACCTACGAAATGTGGGATTCAATCCCAATCTCTGACAGTGGCAGGTGATGATGACCAAAATTTTGACACATCTTTAGAATGTGCAAGGAGGCAGTAAAATTAGGCCTAGGTAAATTCCATTGGATCATAAAGTTAGAATTTCCCTGGCCAAAATGTTGAGCATTCAGAAAAAAGGATATTAATATTGCATATAAGGACTTTTAGAAAATTGTTTTCAACAATTACTCTCCAGAGATATTTTATATAGCTTAATTTGGAGTGTCATGGCTCTGCCTAAATCTAAATATTATTAGATAACTTGAATTTTTTTTCCAAATAATCAGTGAAATAGAAACCAATGATAAACTGATACAACCAATTCTTCTATAGGAGTTGAATTTATGGAAAATTCTTTCTAGAATAACAAGTAGGAATATGATTGTGTATATTGGGAGCTTTTGAGGTTGGTTCTGCATTGGGTAGGCATTGATCCAGAAAACATAAGTTGGATTATAACATGTATCATTACAACACAATTTATAGTTATCATTAAATAATTCTTGAAAAAGTTCTTTAGGGATTTTAGGGGTTTGTGACAAGGTTTTTCCTTTTCCCCACTTCTATTTCATCTTGTCATAGATTGTCTAAGTCACAAGATGCGGGATGCGATATGCAGGGGTTTAATCTCAAGTGTGAGGGTTACTAGACACATTTATATCTCTCTTTTGATGTTTGTTGAGTACTTTTTATTTGGAGGAGAGGCTAATCTTGCTAAATAGGGGTATATTCACTAGATTATTATGTTGATTATTATGTCTTTTGGTGAGGCTCCACATCTACATATGAGAAAATCTAAGTTTATTATCATTTTTGGAGGCAAAGAAGCTTTGGTTAGTAAGGAGATATGCAATATTTTTTTATACATCTTTTGTACATCTCGATGATGGGTTCATATACTTAGGCTTCATATTAAAACCCTATAAATATGGCAATAAGGATTTGGATTAGAAAAATAAAATATTTGAAAATAAATTGGAGGGTTGGACTCATAGGTGGTTATCAAAGGGAGGTTGTATGACATTGATTAATTTTTTACTTCAAAACATCTCAGTTTATTCGATGCATTTGTTTTGCTGCCAATGGAGATCATACTTAAGATGAAATCTATTATAGCTAGGTTTTTACAGTTTGGACAAAATAAGTTTCGAAAATTACACTTGGTAATATGGAAAGCTATAAAATGTCCAATTGATGAGGGTGTTTGTGGCATATTGGACACATTTAAATTTAACAAGGATTTGACCATAAAAAACATGTGGAGGTTTATGTCTAGAAATTGGATATAGTCACAAATCATCAAAGAAAAGTACATGAGCGAGAATCATTTCTCTATATGGATCAGGGAAGGCGCCAAGAGAAAAACATGTGCATCCTATATATGGTGTAGTATGATGAAAATTATTCAACGCTTGTTCGGTTTTTGATGATTGGATCTGATGCTAGGAAATTCACATCATCCCAGAAATTCTCACTCTCTACTTTTGGGATGTCAATACAATACTCACACCAAGGTGCCCATACACCTTTAACCATTTTTTAATCTCATTCTTCATTCATGAAATAAAACAAACACACACAAAAAATTTATGCACCCTCACATGTGATATTTAAGTCTCATATCTTTTAATTTCAAATCCATATACAAGATTTGAATTTTTTCTTAATTCCATATTACACATAAATTGGAATTCATCATTCACGCATACAAATAGACAAATTGTGAACATAATGAAAATTCATTTCATTAATAAAATCATGTCCATACTGTTGACACCTAATCCTCAGTGATTGGGGGAATTGAATGTGAACAGTCATCAAGAAGATGAACTGAACGATCACATTCATGTATATAATAGATAGCTGGCTAATTGAATAAACGAATCAGTTTTTCTGGAGTTACTCCTGGCCTGACATGGTATCAGAGCACAGGTCCCAAGTTCTTTTTTTAACCTTTCCTTGTAACTCCTCTGTCCACTGCCTGCCTTTTGCTCCTCTGTCCACTGCTTGAGAAACGCTGTCTGATAGGTATGAGAAACATTCTCTGACAGGTATGAGAAACGTTGTCTGACAGGTATGAGAAACGTTGTATCAGAGATCTCGACCTCGAGAGTGATAGTCTTGCCAGTTAGGGTCTTAACAAAGATTTGCAGTCGGGATAATGTTAACAAGGAAGACCTGTAAAGTTCTGAAAATATTGTCGGTTATCGCACTGGTAGTAGAACGCAAGCATAAATACGGTATCATACATGGTATCAAACGCTGTTTGACATGGTATGATATTTTAAACGTTGTTTGACAGTGATATATTGCTGGTAATGATATATGGTGATATATTGAAACGCTGGAGGCCCAAACGTTGTTTGAACAGTGAAATTTACGCTGGTAATATATGGTGATATATTGAAACGTTGTTTGATATATGGTTTGATATTTGAAACGTTGTTTGTTTTGAAGTTGCCCGGTATATGCCATACGCTATTTGACATGGTAGCAGACTATTGTTGCTGATATTTTAACATTGTTTGACATGGTAAAGAAACGCTATTTGAAACGCTGTCTGTCTGATATGTATTGAGCCGGATATGTCACCATATTTGAAACGCTACCCGGTATATGCCATACACTTCTTTTATTTAAAACACTAGAATTTTGAGTTGAACTGCGTATTGAACCTTTTTGAATTGATATATATTGAGGTGATATATGTGCGGTTTTTGGATGATATTTGAAAACGATTCAATAGTGTGAACAGTGTAATGGTATTGAACAGCGTAAGAGAAGGCGAAAAAGAAATCTGAATAATTCACATTCTATATAAATCCAAATGTTGTATTGAATGGGGCATGCGTAGTTTTTTCATGTAAAATCATTTGAATGGTAATGTTACCTTGCTGCATTGTGAAGTTAAAGCACTAAAATGATATGTAATACATTGAAGTGATATGTATATAAAATTTCAATGAAATGCTGATGTTTTTATCAAACATTGGAGGGATTTGAAGAAACATAGTGCATAAAGTATTTTTCTATCAGCATAAGTACTTTTTCTATCAGCAGAAGTAATTTTTTACAGAATGCATTCAATTATCTCTATGATAGGAATAGTTCTCACTGGCAAGGAGAACTATCCTGACTGGTCTCGGATGGTACAACACACCCTCATCTTCAATGAGTTGTGGAAAGGAGTGTGTGTCGGAGAAGGAGACAGTTACCCAGAAAAGCCTACATCAAACAAAGAGCTCGCCATCTGGGAAAACAAGAACAACAAAGCGTATGCATTAATCGCAGCATCTGTAAATAAGGAGGTGAGTCGTCACATTTCAACATGTTCAACTGCCTTTGAAGCTTTACAAAAGCTGAAAGAGCTCTATGACTCACATTCTGCACTTGAAGTCGTCCAACTTATGATTAAAATCTTCACTCTTGAACTGCAAAATAATGATCCTCTTGCTCTTGCATCTGAAATAAAATATATAGTGCATGATATCAAATCCACTAAAGTTAAGCTAGATATGTCTCTTATTGCTTTTCTCAAGGCACTGTATCCTACATACTCCAATTATCTTGAGTCTTTGCAAGCAAATGGAAATCTCAAGGATATAACCTTTGACTCTGTTGTGAAAAAGTTTGCTGAAAGAGAAAAAGCCTTTGCAAAGAAGACAGTCCGTGAATCTTCTGAAGAGACTATATGCATGGCTAATAAAGAAAAATATCCTGCTCAAGATTCTACAAGAGGAAGAGGTGGACGAAGAGGAAGAGGAAGATACTTCAGAGGCAGGGGGGGCAGACATTCTCAAGGAGAAAAAGCAGATTTACATTGTATTCGCTGCAAAAGAAATGGATCACATGATGCCTCTACATGCAAGCTACCATGGGACAAAATTGAGCAGAGAAGAAACCAACAGAAAGGTAAAACTGATGATACAGACAAAGGTAAAGCACCTAAATCCGCTCACTACATTGAGTAACAATGCAACATTGGAGCAAATGAAGATTTGTTTAACACTTCACTTGCTTCCTGGAAAAATGATTGGCTGCTTGATTCAGGAGCAACCTGTCACATGAATCATAGAAAAGACTTTTTTGAAGATTTCACTGACAATGTTGATGGAGTAGTTTACTTTGCAGATCAGTCAAAAATCAAGCCATGAGGGCTTGGCACAATCAGGCTTAAACTGCCTGGTCTACCAGACTTTCTTCTTGATCATGTTTTATATCTCCCACAGCT
>APFE031128124.1:13996-28130 GCA_000404065.3 Pinus taeda | reverse complement strand
TAATTATGATAAACCAGAAAATGGTCGTTATCATGACCATAGCCCTTGCATTTAAAACACCAAACTTCCATGCGAACTTCAGGATGGGCTTGCTTTCCCTTCTTCAGGCTTTATAACTCCAAGTATAGGCTTTCTAGCTACGAGTTAATATGTTGTACTCCGATGTTTGTATCCTGTATTAGTGAGGTTTCCAACTTCATCATGATCTCTATCACCTCTGCTTGCATTGCTATCATTTGCTATGATAACAACAATATTAAGTGTGGTAAGAGTGATGCGATATACCAGTCCCAATGCTGGGAATTTGAAATCACCATATTGTTCTGCTTGATCATGCTTTTCAACCTCTGATCGAAATCCCATGAAGACTCATTTACATTTTTTCATATTTCTTTAAACTTAGTTATCAATTGTGACTCTCACTTAGTCATTCTAAAATCTTTATTCAGTGCTTGTTGGGTTTCTGCCAACGTTGCAATGGGGTTATCAGTGCAGCACTTAATGCACCATGTTAACACTTGTTCTTTTAATGTCATGACCAACTATGCTTTCTTGATGTTATCATCTGTAATCTATTGTCTTTTTCACATAGCACTTGCAATGAAGCATAACTATTTGAGGTCTTTGCTCCCTACCCCTTTAAAAATTGGCATCTTCATTGAGTTCACCATGTTGAATGGTGGAGGTGGAGATTAAGTGGATGGATGAGGTATTCACACGATACCATGCCTAATCAACTGTACCACACTCCAATGCATACTTAGGGTTGTCCCTTCATCATCACTCAAAGGTGATATGATCAACGGACTATACTCAAAGCCTGATTCTCCATTTTGTCTGAAGGGTTTTCCACTTCATGTAGTTCCAAACATAAAGGTAATGGAATAAGCCTTTTTCACGTAACATCATCTTAATCCAAAATTTTAATGATTTGAAGTACTTACCTCATGGTCCCTTGAAGAGCCTGCACTCTACTCGACCATAGCTAACAATTGTATCAATTGTGAACTCACTCACAAATGCTCTGAGTGTTCGATCAATCTAGTGATCAACGGCCACTTCGATGTTGTTTTCTGAAGCTTCCAAGCAGCTTAGTAGCTCTGGAGTCCACACAATAGGGCCATATGGTCTCCACGTACCCTGACTGTTTGCCAATGTAGAAAGTCACTCGTGTAATTAACTAGGGAAGAAACAAAAAAAGTTCTCGGTTTCATTTGAGTATAGGTATCTATTCAACCACTTCTCCTTGGATAACCACATATTTATATTCTCCTGAGTTGTAAACATGTGTTCCTTTCGATTGAGCCACTTCTCAATTTCTTTATTTGTAGGGAACCACTTGTTCAACATAACATATTCCTCAGATTGATCCCTGGTCTCGGCAAGGGAACCATTTGTTGGCTTAAGGGGGCCTCAACTAGGTTCAAAGTTATTCGCACCAAACAAAAAATTCCTAACTGCCGACCCTTTCGGAAACAACCTTCATAGTGCAGGTTGCAGTCTCTCTTGAAGTAGTATTGGGGGATACTAGAACCAGGTTTCTACACCCAGAGGCCTGTGTGATGGTCTTCCCTGGGATCTATAGTTTAAATTTGCCGTCACGTAGATCTATTCCTTCTAATTTTCAAGTACTACAACTCTATTGAAATTACCTTTAGATCTTCACGAAGGTACACGATTATACTTAACTTGCATAAAAGGTATAAATTTACTACTTTCATGCAATAAATCATATACCTAGATTTGCCTTTGCGCAGATCTACCTTTTCTGAATATTTAATTACAAAAAATGTATATAGTACTTCAGGGAGGTAGTTAATTACCCTTATTGTGCATAAATATTATAGATCCCATAGTTTTGTGTAGTAAACAAACTTTAATTTGTAGAAAACAGGTTATTGAGAAAAGACGCATAAACTTAAATAGAAATAAGGAAGAAGGAAAAAATCTAATTATTCAATCCAAAATTTCCTTTATTAGATTTAGTATTCAATTACAGACTGTATCCACCCTCCGCACTCAGCTGCAGGGTCCCACACACTTAGTTGCGGACTACAAGGTCTCCGCACACTCAGCTGCAGGAGCCTTCCCCTTTCGCCTAAGTACAGGAAACAAACTTTTCTTGCCTTAGCACCTTTCCCTTACAACGATTCTCTATCAAAATTCATCCTCTTAGACTTTCTATGACTCATCTATATATAGCATTTTCATTACAATACCAAAGCCCACGGACCATGGGTGAGCCTGAAAATTGACATATCACCTACCCATACAAGGGGCTAAAGCCCCTTTTCGCTCCTACTTCGCTTCGCACTCCACTTCCATGTTTCGCAAAGTATTTACATTCTTTAACAAAAGTTATTACAAAAATTGACTTAACTATCAAAAATTGATCCTAGGGACCCTATAGCAACAATTTGTTATAGTTATGATAGAAAATACACTAAAGGTCATAAGTGTGATGATAATAAATTATTTTACATAAATTTTGAAGAGGAGGAAGAAAGGAACAATAAACGTCAAAAGAAGAGGATCTGCACCAGGAACCAAGGCCACAGAAGGAAGAAATGAATCTTACCATATCTTGTAATGCATTGGCAAAAATTACCACTCCTCAAACTCTCAAGATATAAGGACAAATGGAGAAGAAAAAGGAAATAGTTTTGATTGATTCAGGTAGCACCCATATTTTTATTCATTGTAAGATAGCCAAGGAATTGAATTTCTTCCTATATCCAACACCAGAGTGTCAAGTGATGGTGTAAAATGGAGGAACTACAATTTTTTCTGTAAAGTACCATAATCAAGCTAACCATGGGGGAATATGCAATAGTCCAATTTTTTCCATTCCAATGGGTGGTTCTAATGTTGTACTAGGAGTCCAATAGCTACAATCTCTGGTATAATAAATTTTAATTTTCAAGATTTTTTCTCAAATTATTTTTCAGAAGGAAAAGAAGTTGAATTAAGGGGCATCACAGGGAAAATAGGAAAGATAATCAACTCTAATGGCATGAAAAAGCTTTTAAATAATAAAAAAATGAGGCATAATTACACAATTATGCTTACCAAAGTTTGAAACATCGAAATCATTTATTTCTCTAGATCTCCAAAAAGTCTCGCAAAATAATTCCAAGGTATTTGTGGCTCCAAAATGTCTCCCACCTATTTGTAATCATGATCATACTTTTCATTTCATTCCAGTAAGTGTTCCTCCAAACATCAGGCCTTACAAATATCCCTATGCCCAAAAGAGTGAAATTGGACGTATGGTTGTAGAAATGATAGAGGTCAATATAATTCAACCTAGTGAAAGTTCTTTGTCTGCTCTAGTAATATTGGTGCACAAAAGGACGGACCATGATGCATTAGTATGGATTATAGGGTGCTCAACAAGCTCACTATTAAAGATAAATTTCCCATTCCTGTCATTGATGAATTGTTGGATGAATTACATTGAGAAATTTACTTCACTAAGTTAGATGTTCATTCAGGATATCATGAAATTAGAATGAAGAGTGAAGGCATTCTTAAAACAACATTTAGAACTCATGAGGATCATTATGGATTTTTGGTAATGGGTTTTGGCCTTGCCAATGCACCTTCCACATCTCAATGTTTGATGAATTCCATTTTCAAACCTATTCTTATAAATTTTTTGTTAGGATTTTTTGATGATATACTAATCTACAACAAGCCTTGGAAGGATCATATTCAACATGTTGACAAGGTGTTCAAACTATTGGAGGAGAAGCAATTATATTAAAAAACTTCCAAATGTTTCTTTGGATTACAAGAGGTTGAATATATGGGTCATATTGTATCACATGAGGGTATTAAGGTAGACCCTAAAAAAATTAAAGACATTAAGGAATGGGAAATCCCCACAACCATAAAGCATACTTGAGGATCTCTCAGGTTGACAGGGTATTATCACATGTTTGTTAAGAATTATGGGAGAATAGTAGTACCTATAACACAATTATTGAAGAAGGATGCATTTTATTGGACTCCATAAGAAACTAAGGCCTTTGAAGATCTTAAAGAGGCAATGTGCCAGGCACCGGTCTTAGCTACGCCAAACTTCACAAAAACATTTATTGTCGAATGTGATTCCTCAAGAAATAGAATTGGTGTTGTTTTAATGCAAGAAGAATGACCCATTGCTTTTGAAATCTATCCAATCAAAGGAAATAATTTACAAAAAGGTATTTATGAGAAGGAAATGTTGGCAATAGTACATGTAATAAAGCAATGGAGACCTTACCTAATGGGAAGATACTTCAAGGTAAAAATAGATCATGATAGTATTAAATACTTTTTGGAAAAAATATTATCTTTAGAAGATATAAAAAATGGGCTCCAAATATGTTGGGTTATGACTTTGAAATCATGTACAAAAAAGGGAAGAAAAATGTTGTTACAAATGCACTCTCAAGAGAGAATGAGGATGTGGAAGCATTACTTTGTACCATTTCTATTATCCAAGCAAACTAAATAACCAAAGTAAGGGATGAATGGAAGAATGTTGAAGAAGTGTGGACACTCATTCAAATGTTGCAACAAGATCCAAGTATATCTGATACATTTAGATGGAATAATGATTCATTATAGCACAAATATCTCTTATATGTTTGTAAGAATTCCCAACACAAACAAAAGATTCTTTTGGAATTGCACACCTCTCCCTTAGGAGGTCACTCAGTATTTTCAAAAACTTAGCACAAGGTCAAGAAGATTTGCTTCTGGGATGGACTTAAATATAATATTCAAAATCTTGTGGCATAATGTTTAGTTTTCAAACAAAACAAAGTTGAGACAATTAATACCCTAGGTCTATTACAACCTTTAGCTATTCCAAATCAACATTGGGAGGAGGTCTCAATGGATTTTATCACAGGTTTACCCAAGTCTGAAGGAAATACTGTCATCATGGTAATAGTTGATAGACTTACGAAGCATGAACACTTTTGTGCATTATGTAATCCATTTAAAGTTAGTAAAGTTGCTATTGAATTTGTGGAAATAATTGAAAATCTATATGGAAACCCAAATATTATTGTAAGCGACAAAGATCCCATTTTCACTGGAAATTTTTGGACGAAATTATTTTCTTGTTTAGGAAATCAATTAGATCATATCTCATCTTACCATCCTAAATCTAATTGGAAAACTTTTTTAGTGAACAAACGTTTGGAAGTATATCTTTGTTTCTTTGTATCTGATAAACGAAAAAAATTGTTTAATTTGTTACTTGTGGATGAATGATGGTATAACACTTCCATCCATGAAGGAGCAAAAATGACCTCATTTATCTCACTTTACGAATATCATCCAATGTCCATCACATCATATTTAAGAGAAAATGAGACGGTTCAAGTAGTGGAATATCACATCGAGCATCAATAGGTTCTCCAACTCTTAAAGGATAACCTCACTTTGGTGCATAATCAAATGAAACAACAAGATGATCAACATCACAGTGAAATATGTTTTGATGTAGGCGATTGGGTATTTTTAGAGATACAACCATACAAACAAATGTACTTCAAGGAAGAAAAGAAGGATAAAAAATTATCGCCAAAGCACTATGTTCCTTACAAGGTGTTGCAAAAGATTGGTACTATGGCATACAAATTGAAGCTTCCTTCATCTTCTCATGTGCACCAAATTTTCCACATTTCATGGTTAAAGAAGGTTATAGGTGACAGGCTCCTAGTTCAAACAATATTGCTAGAAATTTAAGAGCAAGGAAAACTAATATTGGAACCTAAAGTAGTCACAAAAAAAATAACCTGATAGCTACAAAATCGATCAATTTTAGAGTATCTAATCAAGTGGAAGAACTTGCTGAAAATTCCACATGGGAGGATGAGAATTTTGTACAGAAGCATCTCGAACTACTCAAGCATTAAGGACAACACTTTTTTGAAGGAGAGGGGCATGTTATGTCCCTATAATACTAGTGTATCCCCTTATTGTTATTATTAAAGTAGCCCCATTATTGTTATCTTTATGCCCATGTAGTCCCCGTATTGTTATTATAATGCCCCATAGAAGCCCATTGTTGTTATTGTTGTTCCCTTACATTATTATTTTTATGTAGGCTCTGATTATATTGTCACCCCTTAGAATCCTATATATAAAAAGGAGGTATTTTCATTTATATAATCCAATAATTGTTCATTTATGTAATGTAAATGAGGTTTCTCCCTCGAAGAGGATAATTTTTAAGTTGTTAATCTATCTATTTGTGATTTGGTTGGATAAGATAAACTAAGTCCTCAAAAACAAGGGAGAATCCTCATAATGGGTACTTTCCGTGGTACATACATCAGCCAATTTACATCTAGAAATAGGGCCCTCCCCCTCGTTCCTAAGGTCTAATCTCCACATCAGGCACCAAAATAGGACTGGTGGTGGCCACCGCCATCACAATGTGCCAAAGAACTAGTCGACATGCCCGATCATATCCCAACATCATATGCACAACCACCTCTAGCCATCCTCGGGCATCCACCTAGTCAAGGCCTCGGCTCAGCCGTAGGCATCCTCATAGTCTTGGAGTTACGATACCAAAGTTTTTGACTAAGTCTATGCTACCTTGACATGCTCTCATAATCTCTCCATCTCCCTAGTAGCAGATGAGCTGGACCCCTACCCAGAGGAACCACCGATCTCGATTCATCGGCACTGCCCCAACCTCTCAAGTCTCTCCTCCTCCTGACCATCCCACCATCACTGAGGTATAATAGGATCACTAACCAATCTCATCCATTATGGATAATTTCCTACTAAGTAGGCCATTAGTCATCCATGTGACCTCACATATGCAAGTACAAATACATGATATAAACATAATAAATAACACATGTCAAAAAACTGAAATGTAGAAATAACAAGTCAAATACATGTTGGCCCCAAAGCATCACTAGGGGGATCCCCATATTAGGATCACCCATAAAGTTCACTCCACGATACGGGCACTAAAGAACCATCTGAGGGTTCGACTGAAACCAACCCTCTAGCTCAGAATTCTAGTAATGCCCCGCTGCACCTCCACCAACAAGTGGAATCATGGGCACCCACTGTCTCATCCTGGGGTCCCTAATAGGACCTGTGGCAATTGATATAAAAATTCGTAGCATCACAACCCTCTCATAAGGGATGATACATAAGGTACTGACATAGGAGAAGCTCTGATCCTCTCTCTATTGAACCTATGTCAACTAGGAGACCATCCCCCAATAAAAAAAATCGACCTAGTTGAAAAGATGCCCTACCTGTAGCCTCTGCAGTACTACAATCTATGGCCCTGATACCTGGCATGGGGTTGTTCAACCTTCCAAGTGCATGATCACCACCAACACTTCTTGCTTGATGAGATCTAGGATAGAAGGTGATCTAATTGACCCATCATCAATAGGGTTGAGCCCATAGTGGACCTCTTCCCACCTTCAAATATCTACCTACCCAGCTAGCAGGGAATGCGGAAAAACCTCTCCACCAGGTACCAACCTTTTCACAAAGTATACATCTATTGCTACACTGATCGATAGATCTATCCATATGATGTTGAATATTTTCCAAACTACATCCCACAACTAAATAAAAAATCACAAGAACCCATCATATGATCTCAAAAGGGGGTTATGAAAGAACTTCAATAACTCCCATATAGCTAGTGTCCTACTAGTTACATGGTCCTATATGATTTCTACCTACAAGGGCTTTCAATTACACTATCACCAGAGCATGGCTATCCTGGCATCAAGGATATCAAATTTTAAAAATCAACTGCCTATGCTACAAAAAACCTGTTTTCATACACTATGCATTTGTGGACATAATAGGCACATGCATCGTGTGCATGTTTCTCGAACATACACATATTAAGCAAGTCTACTATGCCATAAACCACAGTGACACCATATATAGACCCATGCATCTACTTGCTGAGTAGGAATGTATTACGTGTGTTTGTTATTAATACATACACACAGACAGTGTGGCCTGGGGTGGTCGAGCCACGACATCACCAAAGCAAATACGTTGTGGCTTCTAGCCGATCAGCCACACTGAGAGTGCAGTTGTTAGCCTTTTACCGAAAACTTCTCCTTGTGAATCCCTAAGAACCACGTGGAGGCCACATTATTGAAACTTATTCACTCATGCAGTCTAATATTGTTAACCCTAAAAAGGTCGTACAAGGCACCCCTGTATGGCACATCTAGCCTAGTCTAACAAATTGACAAAGCTAGAGTTTAGTTTTCCAACCTGTTTGTCTCTGCATGCTACCCAGGTAGACCGATTGACCATAACAACAAGAGACAACTCATATATCAGCTCTGGCCTCCCAAAAATAGTAACTACAAATGAAGTGGCATTGGGACCACTTTGCCCTATATATCGCCCTTTTTGACATCTTCTCCAGCCCAAAATAAGAACTCAGAATATCTATTTTTAAAATTGTTAGAGACATAAGGATCAAAACCACATCATCTTCTTCATAGTACCCTCCATTCCATTTGAACCCAAAACTGCCACGTGCTCATAGTACCACTTTAAGTACACCTTGTCTTGTTTTTTTAATTCATTTGGTTTAGTTGCTTTCAAATTACTTATATGATCAAAAAATATGTTTTCACATGTGGTATTGGCTTTTAAATTACAGGGAGAATAAAAAATTCCTACCATGCTCAACACCATAGTGGCCAATAACAAAGTAGTTATCATTCACCACTCATCATGATAGGCTCCTCATAAAGCTTTGCATATCATGACATCATTTCTCTGAATTGTACCATAGGGGCCATCATCTCAACCATTGTTTTGATCACCTCCCCTTGCATATGGTAAACATCCATGTCAGTCAATATATCCTTCCCACTCATGGATCACCTCATTTTATAGACCCTTAAGTTTCAGGTGAATCAAATGAAATGCCCAAATTCAGTGCTTGTTTTCTAAACTCTTTTGTGAAGTTTTATACATTTTGACCCTCTCCTTGCCTTAAATATTTCCATTTCATTAAATTCTTTTGTCAATAATCCAAAGGATAAAACTGATTTTTTAATGCAGAAACAAAATTGGACCAAGAAGAAAAGAGATTACCCTATTTTTTGTTGTCTTTTTGTAGCTTTTTCGCCCACCAAATGAGAGCGTACCACTCAACCAAAGAGATGCTAATTAGATATTTACCTCATCTTCCTTGATCTATTGAATCCAGCAATAAACCTCGATCTGTTTAATCCAATTATTTAGTTTCTCTGCATTACATTCTCCACTATATGCAAGCAAATCAAACTTTACATCCAGCTTAAAAAATGGCTTCTTAGATGTATTCCTATGATGCATGTTAGAGTGATGATAAAAAGAAGAAGAAACTATTAGGATCCTTGATCATCTACTCAGGCCTAGGAACCACTTTTGATTGCATGCCTTAAATATCAGCCTCATTCTTCTTCACGCATTGCTTAACAACCCCATTCCCGTTCCACTCCCTTGTATAATGTGATGCATCAAGGTGGACAGACGACCATGCTCTACGTTTGTCCTACCATTCACCCATATTATAGTAGACCATATATGTCACTTCATTCGCCTCATTCACCCAATATGAAGACCAACCAATGAGGCCCCTGCCCTCAACAAAAACACCATACCTCCATCATTATATAGCTCACAATTTTCATGGAGCACCTGTCTACATGATTGTACATCCAAACCACCTTCATATTATTTTGGCAAGTGTACAAATATGTTTTAGTAAAAATATCCCCAACCATATTTTCATGTCTTTTTACCAAAAAATAATTTCTAGTCACCGTTGGTCAAAGCTCGAACATCGTCCACATTCATTTACCCTTTTCATGGTAGTCATAACATACTTACACCTACCCTGGAAGTCCAATCAACTCCAGGGCCATCCATGTTAGCAAAAGTTTTATATTTCCATCACTTGCATGATAACTCTAACCTCAGGCCAGTTTTCTATATCCATTAATCCTATCATGCCTTGTCTAACCCACACCATTACAATATATTTTCACCTTATATTGATTCCCTAAATCACCGTTTTGGGCACTTGACTCTTCTTTCGTGTCAACTTCAACACCCTTATTCCAAGATTAAGGCAATACCTTGGATACTCCACCTTTTAAGGGACATCCTAGGGTGGTACAATGGGAATCACTATTTCCCTTTGATGTCATTGGTAGTCCCAACATTCAACACCAACACAAGTTTTCATGTCAAGGTGGTACCATACTTAATGACCATTGGAGTTCTTTCATTTAGTCGAAGACTCACGTATCACTAAGAACCTCATTTAGCACTATTTACATCATGATACGAGGGAGATACCCAAAGTCAAATACCCATACATACCTTGGTACCTCACCTAAGTATTTCTTGACCTTTATTATGAATAGGGGCACCAGATTTAGTTTATTTGTACAGAAACACCCTTGTGGGCATCAACAATTTTCATCATCATCCGTTAGCATGTCAACCACCACAATGTTGACTGGAGAAAACCATTTCCTATATGATTGTAATAATTCATCACTAGTCGTCATAATGAGCATGCGACATGCTCACCTCATACATACACTTTTTTCTTTTTATGTTTTCCTCAGAGAATGGCTATCCTTTATGCTCAGTCAAGGGGTTTCCCTACTCATCTCTGTGACAAGTTATTTTCTCTCTCAAGAAGTTGATCAGATTCTCTGTTAGAATAGAAAAACATGATGTATTAGGTTATATGTTTTCTCCTAATCTCATACATCAAGGGGAAACTATTAACACCAAAAAATCATACACATGTTTGTACAATTCAGAAGATGCTTAAAGTCATCCAACAAAATTCACAAGTGAATATTTTCTAGCTAAAGACATTATGAAGTTGAAAATTTTAATTTCTCCTAAGGTCCAAAGTATATGGATTTAAAAAATTGAAGTTTTCATGTTTTTTCTTCGATAGCCGCATACCACACTATATTGCCCTCAAAATTCATGCGATCGAGAAAATGGATGACGCAGCAGATTCAGGATGACTTCCCACACTTGGAGATGATTCCCCTACAATATCTTAGTTAAGGACAATATAATTTGAGTCGCCCTAAAGGTATGCAACCCTCAATGGAATCATGTCCTACTCATAAGTCATTATCATTCATGAACCAAGAGAGGGAAGATGGATTCAAAAAATTTATATAAATAGGCCATGGGAGAACCAAAACAAAAGGCAATGTTATGCTAGCCAGATGGCTATCAAACCAACCCAATATTTCATTGTTGAAGCAAATAAAGTAATATCACTAGCATGTTGGCCATATTTCTTCTAAGAAATCCATCATATTAGTGAGAGGAGAAGAGTCCAGCATTGAGAGAGTCCGCATACTTCCTTGAGAGAGAGGAGAAGCTTGGAAAGAGATTGAGGAAAGTAACCTCCTTTCTCAACATTACTTAGCACCATAGATGAAAGATTTTTTTTCAAGTGTTTAGTATGCATCTATTGTTTTCATCTTCTACCACTAGCAATCAATAAAGGGAGATTTTTTCCATTATTTTATTGACTTGTTTACTTCATTAATCATTGTTTGTATATTTATCTCTTTGTTTTAGTTCATGTTTCTATATGCATTGTTTTAACTATTTTCAATTCTTTGTTTATCTAAGTTTGTTCACTAACAACACCAAATTTGTATGTATTATTTTGTAGGGAACAACCAACTACTAATGGAACAACCAACAACCGATGATCCTTTTCCTAATGTGAAAAAAATGATGTGTAATAGATTTCTCCCAAAATCGCAAAGTTAGAAGACATATTTTGATGACTAAAGTTCTTTATCATGCGAAGGTTTGGGTAAGAGACTGTAGTAGGAGACTTGAAACAGTCAAACAAATGTTACAATGCAATATATAATATCATCACTGATGTAGGCATTCCCATACTCAGAACATAAATGTCTCAAATCACAATACAAAAATATATCAAAGATTCATGTAAAAAAGATAACATAGTATGGGCACAATCATCAATGGCTCTATGTTTACAATCATGAATATTTCATAACTCCACACAACCTTGATGAATGAAACTAGATCCAGGGTCTTCATCTCCATCTCTTGATCTATAGCATGAATGTAGTCATGCGAGTGAATGTCTTGAAGTCAAACATGCTAGAAACCACTTGATTACTGATCAATGACGTGAATCGTTAATAAGCACGAGAAAAAACACCAATAATGAAAGTGGGTCTCAAGGTACTTCCAGTACAATCTATGAAGTGTGAATAGTTGATTTTATGTCAAACACTTGTAGAATCATTTGATCGAAGGCCAATGATGACAACTTGCCATCGAAGTCGAGAAACATGCCACTAAGTCATGCAAACTTCAAGGTATTGAAGGTTCCTAGATCAACTTCCTAGATAATGGCTTGAAGTCAATAGGAAGAGATTTGTTGCAGGAGGGCTTATGACATGAAACTTATGTCAAACTTTAAAGAATATCAATTTAAAGTAATTCAGGACAGTCTCATGGATTATCAATGCAATTGAAGGCAAAGACTCGAAAAGTAATTTCAAATGAGGTTGAACTTCTCTTGAACATGGGAATGACATGACATGATGACTTGGCAACATTTGACTCAAAAAACTAAAATCAAACCCAATTGAAGACTTTCAATGAGGTATGGTCAACCGAGTAACAAGTGGATTTCTAAACCTAGACATGAAAGTGATGGAGTTTCATGTTCAAGAGAGACATACCGCCTTTTACAATTGAAAAACAAAAGATTCTTTCTCACTTTTCCCCCACCATTAATAGCGAGTACCTCTTTAATTTTTACAATATTGAGGAGGATAACATATGCTTTTCTTCTAAGCTCATTCTTTAGATGAGTCGTCCAAATCATTTTTAACGAACCCTAAGAAGGAGTGGTTCGGTCTCCTCATGCTTAATGAGACCTAGACTATTTAATTTTTATGACTCCATTAAAGGGGTAACTTGATGTTGTTTTTATATTTAAAGACTTTGAAAAGACATGAAGAGAAAACTCATTTGGTTCTTTTACCAGAAAATTGTAATGATCAGAGAGAAATTAAACCTCATTTTTTTTTCAGTTGTAGGGAGTCAGAAGGAAAATGTAAGTAAGCATCACAATGTTCTTTTTTATACATTTACTCCATGAAGCCCGAAAAAGGATAAAATATTTCAAGAGAGAATTCTATTGACTATGATTGGTCAACGCATACATTTTTCATAAATATTGTTGTTGAGTCTGTAAAAAGGGAAAACTTATACTGAAGGACAGTTGCTCATTTACTTTTACAAGTTCAAACAATTAAGTACTCAACAATCTTTCCATTTTTAAGGAGTCTGATAATGGCATAAAGAGAATTCCATGGTTTCATTTTTTTCACAAGTTATAATGAGTTTGAAAAAGTGATAAAAATTACTTAGTACCAAAACATCATGTTTCCGTAACTATCCCGTACAACATAGTTACTGATCAAACGAGAACTATTACCTCAAAACAAGTACTCTAGCCAAAAACCCTCAAAAAACATGAAAAAACAACCTAAAAATGAAAATTGTTGATGTTGGAATAACCTTTGTTTTTGGAGTAAATTTTCAATATTTTTTAAAATGAAAGTAAAAGCCATTTTTTTTTGTGCAAAAAAAACCCTGAAAATGAAAAGTTTGATGCTGGAATAACATATTTTGATTTCTCTTTTGGGATAATTGTCAACATCTTTTAATAATGGCATTAAAGAGAAAATTTCATAACTCCAAAAACCTTAAAATTCCAATGATAGACATGACATTAAACAAAAAATATCAAAAGTATTAAAATTCCAATGATTTTTAGGAATGGTAATGAAGATATATATCATGCCTCTAAAAAGCCTTAAAATTCCAATGATGATATTAAAGATAAAATATCACCTCTATGAAAATACTTAAAATTCCAACAATTTTCAGCCATGGTGTTAATATTATTTTAAAAATTTATTGCCATTTAATTTATACTAATTTATTTTTATTTTAAGTTTAACATATTAATAACAAATTTTTAAATATAATGTCTTTTTTATATCATGTATTGAAGTCACTAGATAGG
>APFE031128124.1:0-11964 GCA_000404065.3 Pinus taeda | reverse complement strand
CGATCTAGAAAAGTTCTTGTAGTAGGGAACCACGAAAGGGGTTGATTCTCTACCACAAGAGGAGTTTGACAGAGTACAACAAATCTTCCTCTGGAGATCTCAAGCAAAGGGTTTTGGAGTCAAAAGAAACCATGACAGTCAGGAAAATAGAGGGGTTAAAATGATGGAGGCAACATGAGGACACTCTTCCAAGAACCCAAGAAGGAAAACAGCAAGGAAAAGAAAAAATGAGCTACTAACAGAGTGTGGGAAACTCATGATTAACTCAGGTAAGATGAAAGATCTTACTAGTTACTCATTTACAAATCTTTCATAATGAAGCTCACAACTTGGAACATTAGGGGTCTAGGAAGTAAAAGGAAACAAAGAAATCTTAGCCATATAATAAAAGAAGAAAAACTAGACATGGTGTTTATCCAAGAAACAAAATGTTCAATAGATCAAATCAGAGAGATACATAGCAAATGGCTCATTAAGTATGAGTATCTAGAAGTTAAATCAAACAACATGGAAGGACGGATTCTCGCACTCTGGAATCCCTAGAAACTTGGAATCCTGGATGTTGAAGCATCTAGGAGCTACCTTTCGATGGTGATCCCACCTTTGGGTGATAAGGAAATATATATGATCACAAATGTCTATGGTCCTCAAAAACTTGAAGACAAACTCAGGCTTCTCACCTCATTGGAGGAGTTGATAGAGAGACATCTTATTATGCCTAGGATTCTAGGAGGGGATTTTAATATGATTAAATCTCTTACAAAAAAAAATGTGGGACCAAAACACTAGGCAGAGACTCCATTGCCTTCCATAACTTCCTAAATGACATGAGGCTAGTGGAAATGGAGACAATAAATGGGACTTTCACCTGGAACAATAAGAGGTGAGGGGATTCTCAAGTTGACTCTAAACTAGATAGATTTATAATCTCGGAGGACCTCCTTCTCACTGGCCCTAACTTGACTGCTTCAATCCTTCCTTTTGGAGGCTCGGATCGCTAGCCTATCCAACCTGAAGCTTCTTTTATAGGAACTCTGAGGAATAGACCTTTCAAGTTTGAAAATGTCTGGCTCACCCACCCTAACTTCATCAGTAATATTGGTAAATGGTGGGTGGAAGATTTGCCCATTCAAGGCACTAATATGTTCCTTCTACAATAGAGACTCAAACACATCAAACTCAGGCTTAAAGAATGGAACAAAAAGGAGAATGGTAATATTTTCAAAGCTAAAAGAGAGGTTTAACATAAACTACAAGGAATCAGTCAGATCCTTATCACAAGTGGCTTCACCGAGGAAAGAAAAATGCAAGCTAACTCTCTGAAACAGGAATGGGAAGACAGATGCTAGAAAGAGGAGATCTTTTGGAGACAAAAATCAAGAATGCAATGGCTTAAAGAAAGAGACAGAAACACAAAGTTTTTTCACAAGTCATCCATGGATCACAAATCACATAACAAGATTTCAAAACACAGAGAAACTCAAGGGAAAGAGCTCAGGACCCACAAAGAAATGAAATGTGCTCTAGTACATTTCCAAAGCATAGCAGAGGAGCCTCTCATAAACAGATCATAATCTATCAACAACTTCACAAAGTACATTCCAAAGCTTGTAACCAGGGAAGACAATTACAATCTTAACATGCCAGTGACTGAAGAGGAAGTTAATGAAGTCATCAAAAAAATGCAAAATGGGAAAGCTCCAGGACTGGATGAGTTCAATGTAGACTTCTTCAAAGCATGCTGGGAAATAGTCAAACAAGATATCATTGAAGTTGTGGAGGACTCGAGAAGATCCAAAACTGTTTTGAGGGCGCTCAGTGCTTCTTTCATAGCTTTGATTCCAAAGGAGGAAAAAGCTATGACACCAAACAGATTCAGACCCATACATTTATGCAATGTGGTGTACAAAATTATTTCTAATGTAATTACAAACAAACTCAAGCCCCTTCTTCCAACTCTTGTGTCTTAGGAGAAAACTAGATATGTGGAGGGAAGGAAAATTATAAATAACATAATTCAAGCTCACGAGGTGATTCATTCTCTCAAAATAAATAAGCAAGTAGGTATGATCATACAGCTTGACCTAGTGAAAGCTTATGATAAGCTAAGTCGGTCATGCATCAGGGAAGTACTAAAATCATACGGCTTCGACCACAATTGGATAAGATGGGTAATGGCCCTTGTTACCTCAGCTAGTTTTTCAATCCTACTTAATGCATCTCCTTTCAGAACATTTAGGCGTTCGAGAGGCCTCAGATAAGAAGATCATCTCTCCCCTTTCCTCTTTATTCTCATGATGGAAGGATTAGGCAAAGTGATTAAATTAGCCAATGCGGAAGGAAGAATCCAGGGTCTCAAACTGACCCTGAATGGGAATACCTTGACTCATCAACAATTTTTGAATGACATTATACTACAACAGACACCCACAGTCAAGGAAGCTAAAACTTTCAAAAAAATCCTGAACGATTTTTCTATGGCCACTGGTATAGTGGCAAGCCTCAAAAAATAAAAAAATTTCTTTTTTAATACTGATATTGCTATTCAGAGAAATCTCACTAGAATTCTCAGCTTTCAAAGATATCAACTACCCTCCAAATATCTGGGAATACCTTTCACCAACAAACATCTGAGTAAGGAAGTTTGGGAGCCAGTGACTAATAAGCTGCAGGAAAAAATCAGGAAATGGACAAATAGATCTTTGAATTTAGCAGGACGACTAGTGCTCACAAAGGCGGTCCTGCAAACCATCCCCATCTTCATGTTTTCATCTCTTCCTGCTCCAAAAGGAGTTTTACAACACATCAGTAACATCTAAAGAGATTTTCTTTGGGGCAAAGGGGAAGAGAAAAAGAAATGGGCTTTGGTAGCTTGGGAAAAGCTCTACAAACCCAACACCCATGGAGGTTTGGGACTTCATGACCTAGAAAACCTAAGAAAAGTTTTGGGGGAAAAACTTTAGTGGAGATGGCTTAAGGAAACAAGAACCCCTTGGGCCAAGCTCTAGAAACAGAAGTGTGCAAATAACTGGCAAGAAAGGGATCATATTCGAATGACAAGGCTCATCAAGGGCTCCCACATTTGGAACAATGCTTGGGAGAATAGAGCCATTGCTTAAAAGCATAGTTTCTAGAAGATTAGAGATGGAAACCTAGCTTGGTTTTTGGAGGATAACTGGCAATAGGAACCTAACCTATGTAGAGAAGACCTAGCCATTCTCAAGAATGACACTGACAATAAATGGCTACTCAGGGTGAGTGACTTTTGGGATGAGACAAGGGACAAAAACAAATGGAGAATATGGAAGGACCTAGTATATAGTGAAGAGACCCATTTGAAGGCCCAGGCAAAAGCACTTGCAGTGATCCTAGAACAGAGAAAGATTTTGACCTCAACATTGCTTGACCAACTAAGATGGGGAAGGAATAGTGAAGGAAACTTCAATCTCAAAGAAGCCAAAAGAATTGCCATCGGACTTAACATTCTAAACCCTGATAAGATATGGAAGGACCTATGGTAGAACCCACATTGGATTGAAATCAAACTATTCATGTGGTTGGTGCAACATAAAAAAATTCTATCTTGGGAAAATCTTAGAAAAAGAGGTTTAGTTGGTCCATCTAGATTCCAATTATGTGGTCTACAAGAAGAAACGATGGATCACCTACTCAACCAATGCCCATTCACCTCTACCTTATGGAATTAGGTAACCACAATCTTTAGCCAAACCGATAAGGATGAATTTAGCATCACTGGCAATTTGAAGAACTGGAGGAAGTACTTCTCAGAAAATGAAATAATCAATAAAGCTTGGACTCTGATACCATTTTTTTTTATCTGGAATGTATGGAAAGAGTGCAATAATAGGATTTTCAAGAACAAAATTGGCTCAACCCAGAGAATCATAAGTCAAATTATAAGACAACTTAACGAAACTTTGAGCATGGTTCTAAAGCAACCCCCCGAGAACCATCCTCTAAACCAAGATGCTCAAATACTTGTGAATTTGGGTCTCCAATTGCTTGTTCCCCAAGGCATAAGCAAGATCACTAGAGATATAACAGAGGGGAAGGACTTCTGGGAACTGCCTCCTCATGGATTTTTGAAATTTAATATAGATGGAGCCTCTAAGGGAAACCCTGGGGTAGCTAGTTTTGGAGGAGCCATAAGAGATGAGCAGGGATACGTAAAAGTCATATTTCATAGTCATTTGGGAATGCCACTAATAATATGGAAGAACTCATGGCCTTAGAACAATGTCTAGAAATCTTGATTAAAACCAATTTACGCAATCCCATCATAGAAGTAGACTCTGAATTGGTAATTAATTCAGCCAAAAATATAATCAATGACACAACACCAAAAAAAAGTATCAAATCACTGGTGGTTATTACATGTCTATCACCATATACAATCCCACCTAAGAGCCCTAAGAACACTCTAATTTGTTCACATGCATAGAAAAACCAATAGGTTAGCAGATCGTCTTGCGAATGAAGGAGTGTTATGTACAAAAGATAACACAAGCTATGCTTGAGAGTCAACACCCTTAGGGAATTTACGTGAAGACTACCATAGACAAGTGAGCGCAAATAGGGAATATTCTCAATTTATAATAGATAAGTAGTAAATAGACCAATGGAAATAGGAGAAGATGAACCAATAAAAAGGAAGACGCAATGGGTAAACAATAGGCAGGTTAACAGGTAGCCGACCAAAGATGGTAGTGAATTCCAATATCTAACGAATTTCGGGTGGATAGCTACACGAATAATATCCCACAAAACGAACCTAAAATATTATAAAGTGACGGTTTAGGCCACTCATCAGGTCTGAATGGTAATTTAAAGAGTGTGCATGTTGCTCGTCTGAAATCCACTCTGGACCATCGGATCATTGAGGGTAATATCACATGACAGTCAAGGCATAAAACCAATCCAGTGCTATTCCACTAAGTAGACCTAAAAAACTATAGAAAGGTGGTTTTGGTTCTTCATTGAGTCCGTAAGGCGATTTATGGAGTGGGCATGTTACCGACCCGAAATCATCGTTGGACTGTCGAATCATTGAGGGCCAGTTCACATGGTAGTCGGGTAATGTAGCCCATAGAGGGCTAATCCATACGTTAAGGTTTGTTTTGTACTCAATTAATGTTTCTTTGTGGGCCATAGGATATGTGGGCCCTCTTCATCAAGAGCTGTCAGGCTCTTTGTTGCACGAGACTTATGATGTTTAGTGAACCCAAAAGAACCTTAGAAATTTACAAATCTATCTTTTGGGTTATGAAGGAAGGAAGGTTTTCCAAAGCATAGCTTAGAGGATGAACAGTTAATTGGTGGTTTAAGCTTCAATCCTTTTGTAGTTTTTCTTGTGTCAGGTACGGGGTTGTGTCAACACAACTGTTTGCTGAGTGTTCATAGAGTTGGTGTTGTTGTTCTTGGCTCCGCTAAAAAGGTGTAAATTATGTATTTTTTCTAGATTAATGGAAGGCTCCACTCTTACTCATTCAAAAAAATTAATTAAAAACATTGAAAATAATAATTAAAAACAATCAAAATTTGAAGATTAAGATACAAATTAAAACTATTATGTGTTTTAAATAACGAACGAATTAAAATAAACTTTGAAAAATTACAACTTATTAAAAAAAAAAAAAAAAAAATCAATAAAAATAAAATAAAGAAACAAATTCATTTAAAAAAAAGAAATCATAATTATTAAAAAAATAAAATTAAATTACAAATTAATAAAAAAAAATGAAATTGAAATTTAAAAAAATAAATAAAAAATAAAACATTAAAGAAAAAAGTAAGAAAAAATTAAAAATTAAATATTAAAAAAATGGATTGCGCCTCACCGAGCGCTCCTTGGTGAGAGGTAATTTCAGAATCGACGTCCGCAAGTTGTCATGCGGCCTGGCCCTATGGCAGGTTGGGACCTGAGCGCAACTCCTACCCGCCTATGGATGAGGGCCCCATGACACTTGGCGTAGGTAAAATTCCATTCTTTTAATTTACTTTCATTTATCTATCTTTTCATTTTTCATTTATTTTCTATATATATACATTATATTAGTTATATATTATATATTTAATATATATACCTATTTTCTATTTAAAATTTAATGTTTAATATTTATTTATTTTTAGTGGTTTTTTATTCTTAATTGATTTTAGTATATTTGTTTTTATTTAACTTTCATTTATTTTATTTTTATAATATTATTGTATTTTTTTCCATGTTAAGTTTTTATATTAATTTATTTTAATTTTTGGTATTTTAATTATGTTATTTTTCTCTTTTATTCCAACTTTTATATATATAATATATATATGATGTTTTCTTTTGTTATTTTTTTAGGTTGAACTATGTGTTTTTCATATATATATCTTTTTAACAAGTTACTTTTGTTGTTTTTACATTTTTATGGGTTTTTTTCTCTCTTTTTCTTTATATTTGACCTTTTTTGGTCATGTTTTGTTTTGTATTGTTTTGTTTTTTGTTTTTTGTTTTATTTGTTTTTTTTTTCTTTTTTAAGTTTTATTACCAACATGAAAATCACCAACCTTATAAAAATAAATATCCACACTTGATACATTAGAAAATTTATAGTGTAAAAATTAAGCCCTCTAAACAGGAAAGGTTGATGTTACTTCAACACTTTCCAGAATCAAGATGAAAATCACTAGCATTTAAAAAAAATGTTCATGTTTGATATATATAAAAAATTAAAGTCTCAAAATTAAGCGCTAAAAAAATGTGTTGATGCTTCCTCAACACTTTTCAAAATTAGCTTGAAAATCACTAACATTTTAAAAACAATGTTCATACTTGATGCATAAGAAAATTTAAACTACCAAAAATATGCTCCAAAAAAAAGTTTTGTTGTGAATCACCACTTTCCAAAATCGAGTAATTTTTTGCTACCTCAAAAAAATTGGTACTAGGTAATTTTCTCGTTTGATCGGTAACTATGTTTAACCTGCACTCTAAAACTCAACATAATTATCTCTGCTCAATAATAAAATTTAAACATTTATAAAGTCGGACATAAAAAATTTAATAGGTACAAAATAATATTTATTTAGCCCTAAAATCTTATAAAAAGTCCCAAAAAGTAAAAAGATTTTACCTTTTGTATTTTTACCCTTTTGAGAGAGATAAAACTCATTTTTTACCAGAAACTTCTGAAGTTGATTCGGGGAAAAATGTTGGACAAAATCAGGAGCCGCTTTCACCACATAAATGGTCTATCTGAAATATTCATTTTCATGTCAATTTTTTAGCTTTTCACAATGGATTTTGGGTTTTTAGGGAGGGTTGTGTAAAATGTTTTTTGCCCTCGATGTGTGCAGGTACCCTTCATCGAGCCTGCACACACTAACATAAATTTTAACACTACGTTCACAGTTTCAAAGAAAGAAAATGCACACATGCAAAATGTCCATTAAATTCGGTTATGCAGAGCGCTGAGGGAAAGAAAAGAAAATAAACACCTAAAATTTTTGCTATATTTGTCCATATTTGTTTCTAATGATCTTTAATGTTTAATTGTAGGCTTTTGAACCACAAACATGGAATGGAGAGAGCGTCAGCACAAATAACATTATATACTTGCTCTCAATGACCCAACAACCATATAAACACTGAAAAAATTGTGGATTATACAAGTTTTTTTCCATTGCGGGCATGAGGGCCCAATTAGAGTTGATCAAATGGATGGTAGGCAAGTGGAATGTTCAGGAAGAATGTTTCATAGTCAAAGACCACTAACTTGTCGTTGACACTGTCGACATTTAATTCCTAAGTAGACTTCCACAACATGGTGAGGAAATATGCTTGTATGGCCATAAGCACGGTGGCGAGACCAGTGCCACCTTTTTGACACAATATTATGCTAGACCATATCTTATATTCCTTTGAAAGCCATCAAGTTTACTCTTGCATGGTTGTGTGGTAGTGGAACTTTACATTTTCTCAATAAGGCTTAGATGCCAACTGCTTTGGATTGCTTCAATGGTACCATATTTTAGTGTGACGTTGTAGTTGCAAACATGAAGGGGTGACTAACTAGGGTGAAAACAGGTAGAATAAAAAAATTGGGTATGGTGCCTTCGTTATTTCGTTTTATTTGGAGTGGATTCCTCTTCTTGCTCCAAAACTATCTGTGGATAAAGGAGGGTCTTGTGACCCTCACATGGTAAAATGGGGTACACTTATGGCATGCCATGGAGTAGGTGAAGGACCAACAATCAACTTTATTGCTCACTTCCTCAAGTGGCTAGAAAGCTAGATCATCATGATCGAGGACTTTATTTATGAAGGGATGGACTACACAGGAGATTTGGACATGCCGCTACCTCTTGGGATGCAATGGGGTGCTATAAATAAAAATTTGTATTTTGGTTGATTTTAATATTTTCATTTATTTATTTATTTTTGGCATCTAATTAATTATCTAAAATGATCACGTAGATGTGGCTACAGTAAGACCAGCTGGATTACACAGATATGACCAACGTGGTAAGCAACCAATTTCCCCCATAGTATAGAATCTGGATGAGGTAGAGACACCAACAGAGATAGAGCACAACCTTGGGAGGTTGAATTTAGACATTCAAGATTCTACTATAGACGATATGCCTTTCCACTACCAGAGGCATCTTGTAGGAGTTCCCGATCCTATTAGTCATTTTCTATGATGAGTAGCACGTGCTATTATATGCTACCATGATCACCATCATGCATTGTGACTAGTCTAAGGGCTACATTTTTTTATTTTTGATGATGTATCGGGATGTTCAGAAAATAAAGGACTCGGGGCCTTATGTGAATGAATATTGCATTGATTTCTTTACAAATGTTTTACTAGTGCGAATTTGACACATAATTAGCTAATGCATCTATTAATATATTTAAATCTATCCAAATATGTTGATACTCAATGTACTCAAATTCTCATTCCAAGAGATGAACTCACAAAAACATCATTATCATGGAAGCACTTCTAACTAAATAAACGCCATTCAAATTTAATACCACGAGTTGTGAATCTGACCTAATGATAAATCGCAAATGCCAAATGTAACGGAGTCAAATAATAGCTCAAGAATTATGGTATATTATGTAATATTGTTTGTTGTTCGACCGAGGAATATCCCATGAATACAAACTAACTTGTATGTGAGCAAATAGATTACCCAAGCTACGGAAGAAAAAATCTTAGCACTATGACTAGTGCCATAAGTGAAGCCAATGTAAGTCCGGGGGAATGTCGACTTCCGCAAATTAGGTGTAAGAAAGGATGAATAAGAGAAGTAGCGAAAAGTCACAAAACCGCTAAAATTTTTCATATGAAAAAATTTTGGTACAGTAATATACAAATATTTTACCAATCAATCTAAGAATAATATTTCTTTAGGTAAAGTGCATTTTTGGGCTTTCCTAAAGGAATTTCATCATAACCCACTAGTTCATATGCCACATTTGCTAGTGTACATTTTACAATATCAGGGCCATGCAACATAGGATCGAATTTTCCAGTGCCTAACTTATCATGCTTTTGATCATAGATCAAGATTAAAGCACCATCTGCATGCAAAAGAGGTTTCACATTTTGATTATACTATGCTTTAACTCATTTCTTTTTGGCCTCTCTAGCTAATGCAACATCACGACGAGTCTAATTGGTATGTGCTAAGTACAGAAAGCATTCATCTTCTGTTAGGGTCCCACCCTAACCCCCTTATTTATGTAGTGGGATCACATCATAATAAAGAGTCAATAAATCCCATATTAATAATTGTAAGCGGTTAACCCACTATTTATTATGGGACCACAGTTAGTTGCAAATGGGCCTAGTATTAGGTAGATGGTATTAATAAAAACCATTGTATTGATCTGTGGTATTACATGTATGAATCATATATAAAGGATAGAAACTCCCTGCGAGGAGCATCGTGTGTATTATTTTTGAATCGAGCTCTGCTCTATTGGAGGTTGCCCCCTCGACGAGGCCAGTGAACATTGCTTCTGAATAATAAAGTATTTGTTGTTGACTCTCACTATTCTATGTTATGGGTATTTTTCTTCACATATTCTATATTTGGGTATCTTTTGCAGGTTAAAAGCATAACAAGTGGTATCAGAGCTCTTTCCAAGGCCGGTGGGATCTCCATTTCTTAGCAAATTTGTTTTTGGCTAAAGACGTGTTCCGACGTCTTTAAACCATGGGATCTATCGTTGAGCGCATAAACCTGTGAATTTGGGGAGGCATGCGCGCAGGAAATACAAGAGGTGGTCACGCTTGTTGGACTCCCTTGTAACCTGTGTGGGTACGCCTTCGAGTAGTAGCGCATCAGACAGAACCACGTATGGACTGTCTTCCACGTACCTTCTGGGTATATTGGAAGCCCCCTAGCTCCTCTGCAACCTAGCCATAGATTAACAGTCAACCATCTTGCTGCTACAGTACACTGAGAACAGAACTCCGAGAGATTACTCGCCTGTACGATAGGGTAGTCAAGTTGTACGGCTAAGGGTACGGTTGATCCTCCTTAGTTAGAGCCCTGAACATTGGGCCGAGTACTACTGTCATACCCTTATGTATATTGCAATCTGTAGCACCTGACACTACTCGAGACCATAGCTCCCTTTATCATGGGATCATGCATCATCTCGGCCAGATCCACTCACAGAAAGGGGTGCAACAGCAGCAAACATCAGTCCGATCTATTAGATCCATCAGATCCGCAACAATAATCTATTCCGCCATTCAGATCTCTCAGATCCACCTGATCTGAGTAGTTGTGTGGGGTTCTTATACTGGAGCATGATTTTCGCAGGACTTTTGACAGCATTAACATTTTGAGGATTCGGCGACTGTAGTATTCCTAAGGAAGGAGTAAAACTCCGTTAAGAGTTTTCTGAAAAAAAAAAAAAAAAGGTATGAGATCTCCCGGGGTGCTTATTGGTGATCTAGCCCATCAGAATCAAGACGACGAGCTCAACATGGTGGTACCATTCAATTCTTAGTGAAAACATTTTTTGGCGGTCCCAATTTTTAAGAAGCATAAGGTCAGTGCATGGTAGCAACTAGAGCCCAAGGGATGGCCAATGAGAGGATGGACAAACTTGAACAAATCTTGCAATCCATCCAATTTCAGCTTGACAATCTAACATTATTAGTCCTGAACGCAATCCAGAAGGGCAAGGAGGTAGCCCATGAGGAAGAGAATATTGGAAATGGACACGTTGAGGGTGAATCCAGTCATTCTCCTCATCTTTGGGGCTCCTGAAAACAACAATCCCGTCTGAGACCTCCCAAATTGGATATGCATAAATTTGATGGTTCTCACCCATGGAGCAGTATTTCAATTTGAATAACATCCTAGATGATGAGACTCAGCTTATGGTGGGGAGCATGTACTTGGATAATGAAAGGTGGCAATGGTGGGAATGGCATCAACATTGCAATACAGCTTTTAGGACTTGGGACAAATTCAAAAAATCTCTTACAGACCGCTTTGACCAGGAATCTACTTTTTTGGGTCGTCTTACTAAGCTCCCACAGACGAGCATAGTGGATAAATATATTACAGCCTTTGAAGCCTTAGCCTTCTGCACTAGGGGTCTCTCAGATGTGTTCTACACGGAATGTTTTATCAGCGGTCTTAAAGAGGCCATAAAATCCCATGTCTAACTGCACCACCCTCCCACATGGATTGAGGCTTGCAAGGTAGCTCGTAACGTGGAACGTGCGTTAGCAGCCCTGGCCACCCGCCCAAATTTCACCGCCAAGGGTCGCACCACACAGACTCACAGCACGACTCAAACACTTAAGGTTCAAAAGGTGTCACCAGTAGAAATGGCCGAAAGAAGAAAGTAGGGATTATGTTACTATTGTGATGAAAAATACTCCCCAGGTCACAAATGCAAGGAGCCCAAATTTTTTCAAATTGATG
>APFE031128122.1:0-10421 GCA_000404065.3 Pinus taeda | reverse complement strand
GCAGAATGAGCCCATATAATTATCAATTTCTGGGGCTCATCATCACCCCCTCCTAAATGGGTTGCTCATCCTCTGAGCAACTAATCTAACTCTTCATCTTTAATGGCTCTAACAGATTCCCTGACATCCCAAGCCTCTAATGTGATGTCTTCATCTTTATCATAGAAACATGATTTCCTATCCACTTCTTCCCATTGTTTCTATTCTTCCTCCTCCTTGACTCCTTCCAACAGTCCTAGCAGCAGTGGGGGACTGAATTTAAGGCTAATCCAATTGGCTTTAAAAATTTTCATTGAAGGGCACTCTCCTCATGGCTTCCCTCATCTTGTTTCGGGAGTGATACTCCCTGATCCTTAATCTATGTGGCAATGTATTCCACCTTCTCATGCAGGCATGAAGGCAGTCATCGCCAAACAATATCTCCATATCCTTGAAATGAGCAATAGTTTGTGCTTGCTTGTCAACATAGTCAGGGACAACTTGAGGATTAGCTGCAAGGTGTTGGTGGGCATAGATGAGAGCCAAGGGTTCTACTGGTTCTACACTAATCATCAGGGGCTCACTCAGCTCTCTTTTCATCATTTTATGGATTTCCACTGCTCTCTTTTCTTCATGGCTCATCCAAGATGCCATAGCCATTAGCTGCAGGTCTCCGAATGTAGCATTTCGATCCCATAAATTCATGTCAATAAGTTCCATGTTGTGTAGCTAAAATTATGCTAGCTTTTCTTTATCCTCAACTGAGATGTGATCACATAAATGCATAAATTGGCCATAATCTTGAAATGGTATTCTACCCCTTTGGGCTAGTGTCTTAATCTAGGATTGGAGCCACTAATCTTTGAGGTACAGTGCATATGATTTGGTTGGCTACCTGCACTGTAATGCCTCCTGTAGGACTGCTTTAGATTCCATTAATTTGATCCTTTCCTTCCAAGTAGAGGTCTTAGGACTTCCTCTCTCATAAGTGATGGAGATTTTAGAGGGAGATTCCTCCTTTGTTATAGTAGGTGCATCCTCAATGATGATGGGTTCTTTCAAAGGTGGTTGGGGCTTTCCCACCTTGACTCAGGTGCTCCTCCGAGCTTTGAAATACAAAGATGGTTGTCTTTTTATTTTCCCTTTTTGCTTAGCTGGAGTGCTAAGTACGGCAAGAACAATTGTTGCTTCTCTTGCTAGTGTCTCAGGAGACACGTCTTCTTGTTGCTTTTCTTCTTCATCCTCTGTAGTTTTCCTGTGTCTGTTGTTTCTAATTTTGTTTCTACTGTCTTTGGTGTTGTTTTATCCTCTTCTTGTAGAGTTTCTACCTTTCCTATGGCAATCTTTTTCTGAGCTGTCTTGGGCTTCTTCTTTCCAATTCTTGTCCTCTTCCTTTTATATGCTTTTGATGCCGTTTTCTTCTTTGCTTTAGGTTCAACTGTGGTTCTGTCATGTTTCTCCTCTTCTCTCTATTTTTCCTCTTTTTCTTCTTCTAATTGAATATTTTGTGCTTCCTCATGGCTTTCCTTCTCAAGTTCCTCTTTCTGCTCCTCCTCTTCACTGCCAGATGGATTAAGGTCATCAGTGAGATTTTTTATGTCATCTTTTGTAGTCATGTTCTTGAAAATTTCCTAGGCTATAGGGATTGTGTATGTGTGGAGGGCATCCTCTACCAACAATTTAATGAGCCCATGGTGGGCCAGTTGGTCTGGAACCCTTGCATTCAATTTGGTGCCACACTCTATCAAGGATTGGAGGAGGAAATATGGAAGACTGAGTTTTCTAGATGCAAGTAGGGCCATTCCATATCTTAGTTCATGTAATAATCTGAAATGATAACCATAGACTATATTGTATCTTCCTTCACAGGAGATATATTTCATGATTTGGTAGCTGACATCACCCCATGGATAAGGTATACTTGTCCTTATGATCCCATTCTCATCCTCCACGGGATGTTCATCAGGCTGGAAAAAGGTCTTTTTAGCAACCTTTCCTAGTGGTTTTTCTTCTTTTCTCTAGGGGAGCCCAAATGGAAGACCTGTAATTCTGCTAATGAATTCTAGTGTAATTTCTATGGTTAGACCCCTGAAATTGACTGTAGCATGGGTTTTTGAATGGGGTCTTAAAGATATTAAAAATTCCTCTATAACTTCTTCATCATACCCATGAAATTTCTCAAATAAAGGCATCCAATTTTCCCTGGTAAAGAGGGCTACCACTTATGGGTGTTCGTGCAATTTGGTGGAGTTTAGAGGCTCCTTTCTCATAAAACCCCCCATCATGATGTTCAGTGATTGCTATAAATTGTCAGGTGAGGAGGAAAGCAGCAAATTTTCAAACCCGAAAATAGAGGAATAGCTGAGGTTTTTTTTTGGAACCAGAGAGAGTTTTTCGTGTTTCTTCTTTTCAAAAACAAAATTTAATTTTCCTACCCTTCAAACTCTGTTCTCAACCTTACTTTACTTCTCAGGTTGTTAGAGGAAATCAATAGTTTTTATTTTAAAAAAACACAACACAGAAAGCAAGACATTGTTTTTCTTTGACAGACCACCCAATGCAAATTCAGTGCTTTACGGGCTTAATTTCCTATGGTTGCATCACTTCTTCTTATAGGAGAATACCATGGAGGAGAAAGAGATAGACTTTTAGTGCAAAGAGTAAAATGGAGAGACTATATATATTTCAGAAAAACACAGGCAGACTTTTGTTTTCACTTTCCCTTTCTTTTTCCACCTAGTACTTTGCTTCAAATCCCACCACCTTTTGTAGATATATAACATGCAAACTAGGTTTTTCCAAGTCTACCTTCTTTTGAGCTTGAATTTGGCACAAAATCTTGAATTTTCCCTCTGCAGAGCTATTCACTGGCCTTCCTGTAGAACGACTCCTGTAGACTATGTTTCCACTCCTATAGAGTGTGATAATGCTCCTGTAGAGCCCGATAAGCGGAAGGGTTTTGAACACTGGCAGAGAGTGATTGTTTTGAAGTTCTGAAGGTGGTAGGTAAGTTGTTGCAGCTAAGAACTCATCGATGCAAATGAAAAAAAAAGGTGGTGGAGGCTTCTACTGCAACGTACTTAAGCTTCAGGCATGTTCTGTGGTGATGAGGTGTGGTGGCAGGAAGGATACGTTATCCCCATCTGGACCGTTGGTCCCTACTCCAGTGCCATTAAGATATTTCATGTCACCTGCCCACAATCACTTCTATCATTCCCATTATACGCCACCACCACTACTTATTTTGAGTTTTTCTTCCCAAGTTGATGGACCACACGTGCCGATTACACCTTCTGAACGCTGTTTGAATTGGACGAGGCTTGTTTGAACAGGATGAGGGTGGCCAGTTAGCTGGCCACCAATTTCATTTAATCGTGACCATCTCAATGGTTCATGTAGTTTCTAAATCATATTCATGCAATAGAGGAATGGGTTTAGCCACTTACCTATTAGTCGCTACCGTGATTTGCATGCTCAAACTTTGGCACTTTGTTCATGGACTTCTACTACTATTGGCACTTGTGGCTTCTAAACTAGTGGCTTGGCTACCTCATGCTAGTGATCTTTGATCAGGAACCACTCCTTGCACGTTGTATACACCTAGGGTTGTACTGACGCTGCCTCTAGAGCTTGGTTTTTAAAGGGATTAGCTGTTACAGGAATCCTTTAGGACTATAACAACTAACTGAAGAGACAACTGAGGAAGGTTCTGAAGGAAAGGAAAAGCAACTGGTATGCACCAAGTAAGAAACAAATTAAGAATGCTGTTGTTTTATTCATCATTTAAAAAAGAAAAAAGAAAAAAAAAAGAAACAAAATTTCTGTGTTTTCTGTGTAGGGAAGAAAGAAGCGAATGGAAATGTAGTGGTGCAGGGATGGAATGGAGAGTTACGAGGATGAATGGTGGAAGGGAGGTCCACAGGTCTTCTGGAAAAAATATTTAGCCCTCTGATTCTTTTTTGAACTTGATTTCGAGCTCTTTGTGGTTTCTACAGGATCCTCCTATAGAATGTACAGAGTTTCCTTTGGGATGCAAAATTTCCAGAACAATTGAGACCGAGGCTTGGGAAAAGACAATGGCAATGGAGAAGTGAGCTATCAAGGATGTATTCAGCTTGTCCATGTCCTTTTTTTCCTTCTGTGACCCTCCTGCAATCTACAATGCATTCAAAAGAAGTTTGTTTTTTTTTTGTATTTTTCTCTCTATTTTTTTCCTCTTTTTTTTACGAGACAGCTAGGGCGCCTCCAGGAGGTTTTCACCCTCACTTCCTACCTTGGGTACCTCCAGGAGGTTTTCACCCAGGGGTCTTTTATTCTCTTTTTTTCTATTTTTTCTTTTTTTTGTTTTGTTTTTTTTTAGGGTGTGGGTGGAGTGCATGCAGAGACCTGCTCCACTACCAACAATGTTTTACTCATATTCTCAATGACTTCTTGCTTGGAGAGGGGCTTCCTATAGATCTTCAATCTATGCCCGTTGACAAGCATGGGGATGGCTTCTTCATCAATGGTCGGGATCAAAACTGAACCATTGTCATTTAATTTTTCTACTGTGTACGGTCCCAGCCATCTTGTCCTCATTTTTCCTTTGAAATCTCTATATCTTGAATCATACAACAGTGCCCAATCTCCTTCCTGGAATTGTTTTTCTTTGAGGTGTTTGTCATGCCATATTTTCCTTTGAAGTTGGACTAACTCTGAGTGGAGAAGGCCCTGCAATCTTTGTTCATCCAATCCATTTAGCTGAAGTAACCTTTCCTTTTGTGCATGGCTGATATCTAGGTCCAGCTAAGTGGTCGTCCTTAATTTGTTTTATTCAAATTCTACTGACAGCAAAGCCTTCTTCCGATAGACTAGCTCATAGGGTGTGAACCCTTTGGTGGTTTTCCAGGTGGTGTTATAGGCCCAAGTGGCCTCAACCAATCGATCTGCCCAATCTTTTCTGGTGCTGCTCACTACCTTGGTCAAAATCCCTTTCAAAGCTCAGTTAGTGACTTCTACCTGTCCATTTGCTTGCGGATGATAAGGGGTGGAAGTTCTGTGCTTAATTTTGTGATATGCGAGTCGGTCTTCAATCAGATTGGAGGTAAATTGACTCCCTTGATCTGTGACTAATTCTCTTGGATAGCCAAACTTGTAGAAAATATTTTCTCTCAAAAACTTAGCTACTTTTTCTTTTGTAGCTACCTTGATCGCCTTTGTTTCTGCTCATTTTGTACTTGAGCCCAGCTCTATTGGAGGTTGGCCCCTCAAAGAGGCAAGTGAATATTTCTTTCCTTTTTGAATAATAAAATACATGCTATTATTTCTTATTGTTCTGTGTTCTAGGTATATTTCTTCTCATATTTGGTATTCTAGTATCTTCTCGTAGGTCAAGAGCATAACAAAAACCCCCTTTCATCACTTACACCAAGACATAGACAATTGTGCTTATAGGGAGCTTAAAATCCTTCACAATCCCATGTTCAAAACTGGTGCACACCAGAAACACGATTCATAGGGGGTGAGGCTTAGGTCTTAGTGTGTGCAACTATCCACGAGGTTACTTGACTTGTTGGTCAAGGGATCCACATTGTTGACTAAATACCAAGAATAACATGATTTGACCACCCCTATGGGACGAAGGTAGCCTTAGTGTCGAGTCTTACGAAAACACCCTATAGGGATGGTTGTTGGAAGCAACCATCTTTGTACCCCACCTTCATCTAGTCAGCCCTACTTGTGGACATCAGACCCCATCAAATAAGAAGTATTTTGGAAAGCTATCTAAAACAATAGAACTAGGGCTTGATTCATGATTTAGACAACCTGTAGGCTAGAGGTATTTTTTCTATAGGAGGTGTTTGGTTGGATTAGAGTAACATATCATTATAATTAGTTTTCACTTCACATCATTGCATTAGGTGTTTTCTTGTTGTTTTTTTCTTTCTTTCTTTATCCTCTCCCCATAGTATTTCAATTTTTATTTTGTCCTGACACCATTTCACCCCCAAAATGCTTGTCACGGAGACTTCATGGCCTTCACCATTACTTTCCTTTAGGATATTCTCTCACCCCTACTTGACAAGTAAGTGTTCCTCGATCCCATCCTCCACCTAGTCCACATACAGACTCTACTTCTTCTTATTCCTCAAGTTCCTCCTTTGATTACACATCTTCCCAACACTAAATCACTACCATGTTAGGTGCTAATGTAGGTAGTGAAAACCTAGGTGGTAACACTAGTCCTAACAAGGGTAACTCTACAGGTGGTAACACTAGTCCTAAATAGGGTAACCCTACAGGGGGTAACACTAGTACTATCTAGGGTAACACTACAGGTTGTAACACCAAAACCTCTTTAGATATGGCCACTAATCCAATCTTACTTCCCTAAATGGTTGGTAAACTCAAATATCAACATGTCTTTCTGTAGTGCTAAAGAAGGTATCACATAATTTGAAAACGGATTGTTTTTGCCCCTCAAATTCAGTTATTTGTATGAGAAATCATGTGCATGATCCAGGTACTAAGCTTTACATTATTGTATTTACTAAAGAGTAAGTGAATGCTAAAAATGGGTTTTATATCCAAGTAATAAAATCAGTATAGAAAATTGGAATAGTTTAAAATCTAGAAGTGGATGAAACAATGTGCAACATATAAATAATGACAAATAAGAAGAAAGTACATGTTTGAAGACATGCACTAGGAAAAATGGGGCTCTTGACATTGAGAGTTCACTAGAGAAACATTGTGCCTTGGTTTCCAATGATCAGCTTTAGGACATTGTTAACTTACGAAGCTATTGTAATAAAAATGTAAATTCCTTAAATTATATTGTAATTTTCCAACATAATTTTGAATTGTGGAAATCTTGTTGGAATAAATTTATTCCAAGGCTATATCAACTACATGTAATAATAATTTGAGAATTTCATACGAATAGGTTGGTTGGATATAAAAGGATCTTAAACTTCTCAGAAGCCCTAGCTATAAGGTTGATTTTGGCAGTTCATCTCAAGTATAGGTTTGTGGCACAAAGTTATAAAAAAGAAAGTGTACCTACCCTCCTCCAATCATGCAATGAATCCAACGTATTATGAAGGTGGCAACTAATGCCTCTCATGTTTGGTGAGTACCAACAAAATCATTTCTTATACCTTTCTTATTATCGGGTCGCATTTTAGTTAACAAACAGGGAATGGAAATTCTATTCGAATTACAAGTGACATTTGGATTGGTTTAGAATTTGATTTACATATGGATAAAAATCTAAACATATTCATGGATGATGCAAGCATTCTATATAATAGACCTTGTTATTGGCTTAAATGAAACATTGACAACAAAACCGTCATTTGTGGATCTTCCTTCCTCAACAAACAATTCCATGTATCTCTCAAACATGTACTCTAGCACACAAGATTCCCTCGGTTACTCCTCTTAGAAACAAGTTGTTCATTCAAACAGCTGGAGTAATTGGATGACCCATATAACCATCTCCATTTTCACTTGATATGCACTAGTATAAAGTTGTTAGAAGATGTAGAAAAGCGAGAATGGTGAGCATATCCATTGACATGAAAACACACAGTGAACTTTGGATATAGTATAGAGTTTTAATTTGGATAATAAAAAGTATTGATGACAATGGTAAGGAAATTTGATCTCCTTTTAAAGGGTTGATGATGATTGTTAGTCATGATTATCAAAGCTAAAGGTTGAAAAGAAAAATCCTAAATACCATCTGATTACCACATGAAATTTTATGATTAGAATAGTTAGATAACGCACATTGATTCTAGGGCTAGCTGGAAAGTACAAAGTTGCTAGAATTGGTCTAAACAGTATTTTCTCTATGCAAGGTAGAAGGAAAAGAGGATTTAAAGCACATTTATTGGAATAATTAATTATTCCAAACAATCTATTGTCCCTATCCATGTCCTCATGGGCCCTATCCATGAGATGACATGGCATCGCCCACATGGAGGCCATGTAGGTACCTTCCAAGAATGGAATCATGTTGGTTAATGTGGTTGTGCCATCTGGGCCACATGTGGGTGCCACATGAATACCACACGGGTGCCATGTGGCAGCCCCCATTATAGATGATGCATAATATGATTAAGAAAAGTTCAAGTAGGAATAACTTTCAATTCGGGAATCAGATTGAGATAAAATCTCCACGAGATGAGCATAATTGTAGCATCAGATTTTATATTTTATGTTGTGAACTCATCTTCGTAATAGACATTAAGAATCAGGTCGATTCAACAAGTAACCCTTTCCACAACCCAATCTAGTAATGGGGTGGGAGAAGTTGTTAGTACTCGAGTGGGAGAAGATGTTATAATTGGAAATGTAAACAAAAGGCAAATCCTGAAGTGAGCTTGGACAACATGATGGATTGTCCCATAAGAAAAGCACATGCACAAAGGCCATCTTTTTGGATAATTTTTGTTGAACCTTGGAGGCACATATATCCTTCCCCACTGCAAGGAGTGAGAGGATGACCATGTATTGAAAGATACATACAAGTGTCATAGAAAATCTCTCCAATACCCTCCAGTCTCCAACAATTTTGCATGAATACAATTGTCATAGAAAATTCGTCCAATATTAGTTCTAGGGGAGATACCCATTTCAATCTCTTTCATTATATCTCTAATTCCACCAAAGTTACCATGGATTCTCTTGAATATGATGGATTAGCAAACTTTACTATTCTGTGTTGTATGCTTTGAAACCAAATTTGTTAACTCCAACTCTAATTTTGATTGAGGAGAAAATCACCATCTAATTAAAATGACCAAAACAAACCCTTTCTATAATATAATAGGTTTAAAACCCATATAAATAAAAAACAATGTTAAGCTTCCCATTCAAAAAGCCAATAAAAGCCCATTGATAAAAAATTGTAACATCTACAGTGTGCCCAAAAAAATTTGGGTTCCCTTAACACCATATCTTCTAATTTATAAAGTCACTTAAAAAAATAAAACTCAAACTTAATCATAAGAAACAAAACCATATTTCAATTTGTGGAAACTCCCCATTAAAAAGGCGTGACCCGACTTCATGTGGTGTCCTTCTCAAGGGAGTCAGCCTACCTTCATGGACTTCATGTGGTGTCCTTCTCAAGGGAGTCGGCCTACCTTCATGGACGCTTGATATAAATACTAAAACCCAGTATAAAGTGAAAGACATATTTCATTGGACTCGATCATCACCAAGTTGGACGTTCATTGATATATTTCGTACTACTCGTTCGGCCATCTTCTCGGAGATTCTTTCTTCAACAAAATCGTAAAGGGAAAGGGGTTAATTTGTGAGTGAGAACATGGAACCTTTTTACACCGACAATGCAAAAGATCATGAGCACGAGTCAGAGGTGATTCTTGATTTGCTGCCTCCAAGATTTAGAGAAATTAGTGACAGTTCAACAGCCATGGAAAGTTTCAATTTGATGAACGACGATCTTATAAGCCATCGAATTATTCCAAGCCTCGACGGCCATCTACGGGCCCTCATTTCTAACGCCAGGTCTGGACTTATTGCTAACAGACTTCGACATTTGGTTGACGCAGCCCCGCCGCCACCACGACAATGCAATCTTCTGTTTCGCGTGAAACCAAGAGGTTGGCACGAGAGACGCGGCCGTCGCCGTGAAACCACGGTGAGTGAAACTAGCTGGGTATATACAGGCAACGATGATACTACCATACTCGTTCCCATGCACTTCGACTTTCAGAGCAACGTGTGGGTAGTGGGAGGAGAAGTGAACACAACGTTTGCTCGGCATTTGATGAAATTTCCTAGATATGTTCCGCCTTCCTCCCGTAACTTCCGTAAATTCTTTGTCACGTGCGTGTTAGGGAGATGTATGATATCCTCCAAATCCGGAACACTTTATGCCATATCTCAGAGGTCAGTTACAGAGTATGCCAGTGGCGATTATGGCGAGTATCCCGTTGGGGTTATTTACGCTATGGATGATTTAGCAAGTGGATGGAGGCTAGTTCAGAGCCGGAAAAGTGAGCACACTCAACAAGTTGATCCCTTCAAACTCCCTAAGCTTCCTAAAGGTAAATATGTATGGACTAGAACTAACTGTTGGGAAATAAATGAGCACGATATACTCCTGGTTGTTCTACATTTTGTGTATATGGAAAAGGGCCTCAGGGCGAGGTATGCGTGGTGGACATTCAACAAAGATGACGGTGTTAAAAATTATGGTTACGAGGAGTTAAATCGGTCGGCTTTAAAAAATGCTTCCGATATTTCACTCTTAAAAATTGAAATGTGAAAATTTTGAAATTGATTTATTAATGATAATTTTTTTAATTGATTTTGTTAATGATTTAATAGTTCAACCAACTTTTCTATATGTATTTGTTATCTATATTAGTTAACTGGAAAAAAATCTTTCGAACTTTTTTAATAAAAAATTTAACCATAATAAA
>APFE031128115.1:0-10041 GCA_000404065.3 Pinus taeda | reverse complement strand
TTCTTGGTTACAACTTGATCACTGGAGAGTAGATATAGGGTTTGTTGGCATAAATTTGTATTTTATTTTTTCAAAATGGTTGTCCTCACTGCTGCAAATTACAAGCTATGGCACAAAAATGTTAAATCTCAATTTTTGTCTTGAGGATATAACTGGAGAGTAGTATGTGAGTATTGTGGCAAGGATTCAATTGTAGATGAATTTTTGTTAGGATTCACAAGCTAGATGCATAATATACAAGCATCTTCATGATGATGATTTGAAGAGGCTAGTAGGTTTGAAACATGCCAAACAAATGTGGGACAAGCTAAAATCCATATTTGGAGATGGCACTAGAAAAAATTTTGAAAATGAGAAGAAGAGCAACAAGAAGAAGAACAAGAAGAAGGGTGTTGAAAAACGTGAAGCTCAACCACAAGAGTCTCATTATTCTAATGCACATGATTCAGTGGATGATGATAAGAAATAAAAAAAATCATGAACCCAAAGTTATAAATATTAATGATTGTATGCTAAGTTATAATTTGGATGATTCATATTTTGATCATGCTAAAGTTCCTAGTGAAGATGAGAATGATATTAAGGTTCCTAAAGATGATATTTTGAGACTAATCGCTACATGCAAGGACTAGAAAATTTATTGTAGATCTGTGATGATAAGGAGGCCAAGCCCAAGGAAATATTGTCAGCTTAAAAATTAAGTTGGAAGAAGAAAAAAAAAGTTGAGGAAGTTATGAGGAAACAATACCAAGGGAAGGAAAATAAGTGTTAGAATCAAAAGCTAAAGCGGTGTCCTTGAGAAGGAATCAAAATATGGAGAAGAACAATGTAGCCTTGGATAATTTGCTTGAGATCCCAAGATCACCATTGGATAAATCTAGTCTTGGATTTCAAAAGGGTGAGTCTAGTTTGCATTTAGGAGAAAATAAAAAAGAAGAACACAAGAAACCTGTAGTAAACAATATTAGCAACAAAAGTGAGAACCAAGGAAACAAGAAGTAGATCTAATGGCCAAGTAGAAAACAAAAGCACCAACAATAGAAAAACAAGCAGAACCAACAACAAAGAAGAAAACCTCAAGGTTCATCTACATTTAGAAGGCCTTTTTCTTCTATTGATGATCATGGCAGCTCCATTAGATTTCAAAGGAAGCAAAATCCTTTTATTCCTTTGATGCATGGGATACAATTCTACAACTGTCACAAGTTTTGACATGTTGCAGCTAATTGTTGAAGCATAACGTATAGATCAAATCAGCAGTTATTACAACAATATCAACAACCAAGGAGATTGGACAACACGTATAATCGTGAATTTTATGGTTATTGTTACTCATGTCACCTGTTTGGCCATAAGGCAATAGATTTTAGGTCTAACTGATGGAGGAGAGGTACATTTCACACAAGGTTTAGATCTAGCATGAGTGACGGGAGATTTGATCCTCTTGGACATGTGGATTGCTATACATACAATAATTTTGGCCATATCGAAAGAGATTGTTTGTTTCCTCGTTAGTCAAACCAAAATTGATAAAAGCAGCAAGAGAAGAGAGGACATAGCACAAAACTAGTGAAGGAAGAAAAGAAGTAGATGAAGGATGAAAAGAAGAAGCCAAAGATCATGTGGAGAAAAAGTAGCATCAGCTCTTCAAGTAGTGAAGAGCATCCCCTCCTACAGTCCATGGTTATTTCCTTCATATTTATAAAGGACTGAAAAATTCATGAGAGGTGCACAACCTCAGGGTGAGAATTTGGTCGCTTGATAAGTATGAGATTATTGCAACAACAATTGATGAGTTCCTTTCAGCCTCATGCACATTCATGTCCACAAGATCAACCTGTCTATTGGAGGTATATTGAGATTAGGGGGGGATATGCATGGTATGATGTTTTCCTAGATTATTTGACATATTCCTCATTTTTTTCACTTAGTTATTTGCAACATATTTATATGTGTTTAGATGAGTGAAAGTAGTACATTTTTAATATATATATATATATATATATATATATATATATATATATATAATAATATATATATATAAATATATATATATATATATATGTTTTTTGTATGTACGGATAGTTGGTTGAAAAGTTTTACAACCATGCATGCAATAAGATACTTGGTACAGGATGCACATAGATGACATGAGACATGGACCAGCCATGTATGAGCTAGCATATGATGATCATTATAGCCATATATTTGTTATTTATTCATCGTTTTATGTTGGTTGAGAGTCACGTCGTTAGTGAGTTGAGTCATCATGGTGATAGGAAAGTATCATGAATCTATTTTGCATCCACATGTATGGGATAATGTTGATGTAATAGTCATGATGTATCATGTATTGATCATTGTTCCATAGAGGATGATATAGCAGTTTTTTATTTATTGACATATCATGTAAATTCTCAAATCCATGCATCGTATTGTAATATCTTTTAGGTCTATATTATTAAGATGGCTTTCGGAAATAATCACATGCGAATTCATTGTCAACGGTTTCGAACAACAAGTGTTCGAATCATTAGTTCTATATCACATTCATGAGGTCATGTTATGGTATATGAGTGAATGTAATAGTCTTATGTTGCTACTGCAACCATGCATTTTCATTGTATATGTCATCGGTCATGGTCATGTGGACTCTTGATCCACCTTGTGCTTCTTTCCCTGGGCAAGGAAGTGATGTTGTAGAAGAAGTAGTTAATTGCATGTTAGATTTGCTTTGGAGATGGAATATGTTTAGGGGGAGCATTATTTTCTCTTGTTTACTTCACCGATCATTTTTGGCATTATGATTTGCTTAGTGGTGTTCATGGTGTTCCTCATTCTATCATTTTCATTGTTGGGGTTTCTAGCCTCATGTTATAATTAGAGACCTTGATGATGCATCCATAGATTGTGTGTGGTCGCCTCATCTGAATGTTGATGCTTATTAAATGTTGTTTCTCATTGATGCTTGTATTATTGGCTTATGTTGGCATATTACTACTATAGTTAGAGGATGTTTATTGGACATGCTTCTATGTATGTTGTTTGGTTATATTTGTTGCTTGCTGCTACTAATATGGAGAGTATGGTTATTGGTTGATATGCATTACTTTTCATCATGTTGATATCAATTGCTTCACTATTTGTGCTTTAGTTCTTACTTCCTATTCAGATGGAGTTGTCTCTTCTCCATTGATGTCAAAGGGGGAGTAATAGAGGATATTGGTCTGGAGTTTGTGTATTGTCTCCATCAATACCAAAGGGGGAGATTGTTGGCATTATGGTGTACGTGGATCCATCTAATTGATGTTGGCATTGGTTCATGATGGAAGCTAGCTCATGTTAGCATTGATGTCAACTCTTGTAATCTAGCTGATGTGTTGATTCCATTCATTGTAGCATGTGTTGGCACTATGTCACTGATTTAGAACTATGGCACAGGTGTTGTCCTTGACGACAACCCTCTTTGGTAACAGATCTCAGTTCAGGCTTTTAGAATGAAGGAAAAGACATATACGTAGGTTCACTAGACTAAGGCGTGTATACACGCGGGTTAGACGTTACAACGGCACGTATGCGTATACATGCACTTCCACGCAAGGAAAAACACGTATATGTTGGAGAGCTTACTTTTGGTTCGTGGTAGTTAGTCCTTGGTATTTGAACCTATGGTTTTGGATCATGGTGTCTCATCAGAAGTGCTGATCCCAAGTTTTGGGTCCATGGTATTGATTTATTATGGTTTTGGACCATGGTATTGTGGAAGGCCTAAGACTATGATGCAGGAGCATCAAGACCATCTTCATTTGTAAATATGGAATAAAAAGGGGGTGTGACAAATTTAAATATTTTGTTATTTTTTATAAAATAGGAAAGTAAGGATTATGTAAATATTATTTTTCTAAATAGAAGGATATGGGAGAAATAGTTTAGGAGAAAAATCTAGGATAGAATTCTATGGTTTTTCAGTTAAAATTAGCATAATGGTGGAGAATAAAGCTTCATGCTTTAAATCCTTATGTAAAAAGAAAAACCTACTTTTCTATCGGATAAGGACCGAGAAGGCCTATCTTTTAATTATAAATAAAGAGGCAAACAAATCTCTCAGGGAGTGGAGAGAGGGGAGCGTGCCAAAGTATTATTATGAAATTCCTCTCGGTGTTCTCTGAAAACTTGATGAGATTTTGTAAATATGGATACATGCCTTTAATAGTAATTGCACTGTGTATTAAAATGAGTTGAATCTCCTTCTTATGTATATGCTTGATGTTTTACTGGTTATGGGCAGTTTTGGGTTCGTTTATTTTGTTTGAAAACATACTGCTGTAATTTCATTTATTTATAGTCAGAGAAAAGATGGTTGCACATAGTATTTACAGTAAATTTTAAGGGATAAAGTGTGGCAGCATTTTTGGGCGGTTTTGGTTCATTTCGCCACTATAATTCATTCTATTATTGTTTCCGCCACTGTAATTCTACTGGATTCTCCCAGCACGGTTTATAAGGCTGCTAGACTATAATGTGAAAATGACATAAAGTATGACATCTGGTTTACCATTTCCCTGTGAGCACGTCTTTGTAGACCAATATGGCATGTTGCAGACTCTGATGTTTAATTTAATGGCACTTCGAAATTTGGTTGCTATTGCTACGACGAGGAGCTTGATATTGCTATTTGCTACTGTTGTTAGTTTTTATGTTCTTCTCCGCGCTGTGGATCATTTTGCAACATCATACAATAGATATCCTTGAGTCTTTGATGAGTAACTGGATGAGGATGTTTCACGATTAAAAACTATTTTTGTTGGACTCTTAAATGACATGGGTGTGTGTTGGGGCTAACTTATCGGAGGACCTTATTAGTGAAATGTGCCATTTTGGAGCTTCAGAGTTGCATTGCGTTGCAGCTTTTGTTGGTGGTATCACATCACAGGAAGTTATCAATCTTATTGCAAAGCATTTCGTCCCTATTTCCGGGACATTCATATTTAATGGGATTGATCACAAGTCACAGCTGCTTGCACTATAAACAAACTCATCAAATCCTTTTACATATACTATTTCATAAAGATGACTTTGGAATTGCAATACCTTGCTATCCTTTATACCACATGTAAAATGTATTGAAGATACCGTGAGTTGTAGAGGTTGTGCCCAAAGCTCGTAAGTTTGAAAAGTCTTCTTATGGTGGAGAATTAAAGCGTTTTCCGTGTATGCATATATGTGTGGCGGCGGGGCTTAAAGTTTGATTAATTAACAAGTGACCAAAGTTGTAACTTTGATATGATGTGTGAATTTGATTGCCTATAAATGAGTTTTTTTTTTTGGTGAAAGCTGAGATGTGTGTTTATAAGCAGAGTGTTTAAAGATTCTGGGTTTTGCAGGCCCGACCCTGCATCAGGCGGTATCAGAGCGGGAATGTTTTGTTGAAGATGTTTGTTTTTTTTTTTAGAACTGAAGTGTGGTGAATAGTTGAAATAAAGATCAGATTTTTAAATTTGATGTGCAAGCATACACAAATGCAGTGAACAAGATTGCAGAAATGGAAAGAGGACAAGATCATGTAAGATCTTAAAGGTGAGATGATTTTTTCATCTGAAATTTATGATTTAATTTTATGGTTGAAGAGAAGGTGGTAGTGAACCTGGCATTTAGCTGAAGGCTGGATAAGGAGGACAAGTGCAGTGTCCTAAAGAAGAAGGTGAGTTGAAGAGATAGCCTAGAGAGAGCAGAGAGAGTGCTCAAGAGGTTCCAGAGGCAGTGAACCAGTACTTACCAAAAGACTGAGTGAGGAGAACTTGGTGAGGTAAGTGGCAGCAAGAGAGATTGCTGTTGCAGAGGCTAGTACAACTCATGGTGAGTGAGAAACTCATGAGGAAGTAGTCTACCAGAGGCAGAAGGAGTTTTTCTAGAGGAAAAGGAAGCAGAGGAAGAGGTTCATAGAAATGCCACAAAAATGAGATGACTGCAGAGGTTCGAGAAAGAGAGATTGCAGAAATAAAGGTACAGTTGTAGGTACTAGAAGAATGGCTACAAGAACAGGAAAATTGGAAAGGAAAATGGATCTTTCCACTGAAGGGAAAGAGAGTGATTTGGTGAAAATTGCAGAGGAGGTTGAGGCAAATTGTGATTGACTTGTTGAAAAAGGGACTTAGATTTCTTGTGCCAGAGATGAAATTTGAAGATTCTACATGCAGATCTGATCAAAGGAAAATGCTGAAGGAAGCAGTCAGGACTAAAAAGTATTGCAGTTTTAAAACTGATGAGTTGTTTGTGTTTGCAGGTGCATAGGAGGTTTCCATTGATGAAACAGGGGAGGAGATTATTGATGATTTCTTGAATTCTTGGGTAGATCCAGATCAACTGGATAATGTGAACTCTTGTGTTTGTATAGCTGAAAATTGTGATGTGATTACAGGTGTTGAGGAGGATGTACAATATTCTAAAACTGTTACAGCACAAGAGGAAGTTCTTATGGATGCAGAAGAAGTAAATCAGTATGTAGCACGCATAAGTGAAGCAACAGTTGAAACTGTTGAACTTTGTGATTTTCAAACTGAAAGTTTATGTATGAATGCAGGTGATGATAATATGCTTCAGCGATGCTACAGAGAAATTGCATCATTAGAATATTTGTTGGAGAATCCATAATATGACAGGGAGATTGCAGAAGAAAGAGTTTAGTGCAGTGAACAAGAGGGAAAGGACATCATGGAAGCAGATGATATGAGAGGAAGACTGGTTGAGAGTCTTGATAATTCTTCAGAGGATTCTTTGAAAAGTTTGGATCAGCATACTGATGTGTTGATAGTGGAGGAGGATTTAGAACAGTGTATTGAAATGCTGGCAAAGGAGTACAAGGCACTGAAGCCTTATATTTTTTATTCTAACAATTGTTTTGTGAGTACAGGTTTTATTGAAGATGCTGGAGAAAATCTGTTAGACAGAGAAATTGAAGTGATGAGGCGGACGATGGTGAAAAAGTCTCGGAAGAGACCAGCAACAGTGATATAAAGGAGAAGCAGCAAAAGGAAGACAACAAAAGATTGTGAGAGTGCAGCTAGTGGAGCAAGGCAGCATAAGATATGGAAACCTGGAGAAAGGAAACGAGCAATAGCACATGATGACTTGCATAACAAAGTGTGGGATCTAGGCATACACAGATCCAAACACATGATCATGGGATCATGATTAATTTTAAGGTTGGGTGTATGATGCAGGAGCATCAAGACCATCTTCATTTGTAAATATGGAATAAAAACGGGGTGTGATAAATTTAAATATTTTGTTATTTTTAATAAAATAGGAAAGTAAGGATTATGTAAATATTCTTTTTCTAAATAGAAGGATATGGGAGAAATAGTTTAGGAGAAAAATCTGGGATAGAATTCTATGTTTTTTCAGTTAAAATTAGGATAACAGTGGAGAATAAAGCTTGATGCTTTAAATCATTATGTGAAAAGAAAAGCCTGCTTTTCTATCGGATAAGGACCGAGAAGGCCTATCCTTTAATTATAAATAAAGAGGCAAGCGAAGCTCTCAGGGAGTGGGGAGAGGGGAGCGTGCCAAAGTAATATTATGAAATTTCTCTCGGTGTTCTCTGAAAACTCGATGAGATTTTCTTAATATGGATACATGCCTTTAATAGTAATTGCACTGTGTATTAAAATTAGTTGAATCACCTTCTTATGTATATGCTTGATGTTTTACTGGTTATGGGCAGTTTTGGGTTCGTTTCTTTTGTTTGAAAGGATACTGTTGTAATTTCATTTATTTACAGTCAGAGAAAAGATGGTTGCGCATAGTATTTACAGTAAATTTTAAGGGATAAAGTGTGGCAGCGGTTTTGGTTCGTTTCACCACTGTAATTCATTCTATTATTGTTGCCGCCACTGTAATTCTACTGGATTCTCCCAACACTGTTTATAAGGCTGCTAGACTATTATGTGAAAATGACATAAAGTATGACATCTGGTTTACCATTTCCCTGCGAGCACGTCTCTGTAGACCAATATGACGTGTTGCAGACTCTGATGTTTAATTTAATGGCACTTGGAAATTTGGTTGCTATTGCCACGACGAGGAACTTGATATTGCTATTTGCTACTGTTGTTAGTTTTTTTTTTCTTCTCTGTGCTGTGGATCATTTTGCAACATCATACAATAGATATCCTGGAGTCTTTGATGAGGAGCTGGATGAGGATGTTTCACGATTAAAAGCTATTGGTGTTGGACTCTTAAATGACATGGGTGTGTGTTGGGGCTAACTTATCGGAGGACCTTATTAGTGAAATGTGCCGTTTTGGAGCTTCAGAGTTGCATTGCGTTGCAGCTTTTGTTGGTGGTATCACATCACAGGAAGTTATCAAGCTTATTACAAAGCAGTTTGTTCCTATTTCCGGGACATTCATATTTAATGGGATTGATCACAAGTCACAGCTGCTTTCACTATAAACAAACTCATCAAATCCTTTTACATATACTATTTCATAAAGATGACTTTGGAATTGCAGTACCTTGCTATCCTTTATGCCACATGTAAAATGTATTGAAGATACTGTGAGTTGTAGAGGTTGTGCCCAAAGCTCATAAGTTTGAAAAGTCTTCTTATGGTGGAGAGTTAAAGCGTTTTTCGTGTATGTGTATATGTGTGGCAGCGGGGCTTAAATTTTGATTAATTAACAAGTGACCAAAGTTCTAACTTTGATATGATGTGTGAATTTGATTGCCTATAAATGAAGTTTTTTTGTTTGGTGAAATCTGAGATGTGTGTTTATAAGAAGAGTGTTTAAAGATTCTGGGTTTTGCAGGCCCGGACCTGCATCAGACTATAAAAGAGGAAGGAGATCATTTGGCAAAGTGTGATCAGAATTAATTGAATATCTAATACGTGCTAGATCTGAAATTTTGGTGATTGGGGTGATGGTGCAGATCTAGATCTGAATGAAGGAGGAACCTTAGCTCAAAGAGAAGGATAAGTTCTATTGATGGGTCATAATCTTAAGGCTTGAATGATAGTATCTTTATCTTTTATGTGTGACGCATACTTGACCTATAAATCTGATAATCTGGGTTAATTAGTGTCTGGATATTTGAAAGAGTGAATTATCCTTTATAGATTTGTATGCAGGTTCAGTGAAGTGAAGGTGCGTATACACGCTGGTTCAGTGAATGAAAACAGCGTAAATGCAGGTTGTTCCAAACACAGAAGCGTATGCATGCAACTTTCAGGTTATTAAAGTAGCGCATATCTTTTGAGTTGTGAGCTAGCTGATTTTGTTTATTGCTACAGTGTTCTAGGTTCAGAATTTGGTGTGTAGTTACTGGTATTGTGATTTGGGTACAACTGTCAGAGAAGTGTCTACTTGATTTAGTGCTAATTGGTGAAAATGAGATTGTTTATGATTGATTGATGTTCATGGATCCAGTCTGAAAATTTATGAAATGTGGTCCCTGGAAGAGAGAGAAGGTTGTAGTCGTCTGTAGGCTAGCACCTATGTACTAGTATCTTGGCTAGTGCAAGAGATAAGGGGGTTGTAGCTCCCTTCCAGGATCAGCTGGAGAACGAGAGAGGGTTGTAACTCTCTGCAGGTTGCAACCTGCATACTGATAAAGGACTGCACCAGTACATTGTAAAAGGAAGTTTATAATTAAAAGAAGATAGAGACGAATTACAGCAGGTGGTTTTCACCCACATTGGGTTTCCACCTTACATCTTGTGTTCTTGTGTGTGATTGTCTTCAGCTCTATTTTACTGTTTCTGGTTACTGTTTATTTGATTCAAAAACACAGATTAATGATCAACATCTGTAAGATAAATTAAATTATTAGTCTACTTTGCATACATGGGTTTCCTTCTCTGTAGTCGCATATATACGCGGTTTTACCTAACTGAAGTAGCGTATATGATCTGGGTTTGAAAAAGAAATAAGTGACTTGATAATACTGATTCACCCCCCCTCTCAGTATTATTTCCAACAATTGGTATCAGAGCAGGTCCTTCTGAAGAAGCTTGATCGCTTGAAGGAAGATCCATCATCA
>APFE031128112.1:0-14345 GCA_000404065.3 Pinus taeda | reverse complement strand
ATAATTTTTAGAACAAAGATTATCCTCTAAAGAGCAACAAAAGTGGGTCACAAAGATGTTTGGTTATGACTTTGAAATCATCTACAAAAAAGGGAAGCAAAATGTGGTGGTAGATGCACTCTCAAGAAAGGATGACGATGTGGAAGCATTGTTGTGCGCCATTTCTATTATCCAACTAGATCGGATAAACAAAGCAAGGGAGGAATGGAAGAATGACGAAGAAGTGTGGATACTTATTCGAAAGTTACAACAAGATTCGAATACATTTGATACATTTAGCTAGAAAAATGATTCGTTATGGTACAAAGATTTCTTATACCTCTGTAAGGATTCCCAACTCAAGCAAAATATTCTTATGGAATTGCACATTTCTCCCTTAGGAGGGCAATCAGGATTTTTAAAAACTTACCACACGGTTAAGAAGGAATTCTTTTGGGATGGCCTTAAATCAGATATTCAAAAGTTTGTGGTGGAATTTTTGGTTTGCCAACAAAATAAAGTTGAAACAATTAAGACCCAGAGTCTATTACAACCTTTATCCATTCCAAGCCAACGTTGGGAGGAGGTTTCAATGGATTTTATCACAGGTTTACCCAAGTCTGAGGGAAAGAGTGTCATCATGGTGGTAGTTGACAGACTTACCAAGTATGCACACTTTTGTGCATTATCACATCCATTTAAAGCCAGTACAGTTTCTACTGCATTTATGGAAACAATTCAAAAGCTACATGGAAACCCAAAGATTATGTAAGTGACAGAGATCCCATTTTCACTGGAAATTTTTGGACAGAATTATTTTCTTGTCTTGGTACTCAGTTAGCTCATAGCTCATCTTTTCATCCTCAATCTGATGGGCAAACTGAGATAGTAAACAAATGTTTGGAAGGATATCTTCGTTGCTTTGTATCTGATAAATAGACACAATGGGTCAAATGGTTGCCTCTAGCTGAATGGTGGTATAACACTTCCTTCCATACAACAACAAAAATGACCCCATTTATGCCACTTTATGGATATCAACCACCATCCATCACATCATATTTAAGAGAAAATTCCAAGGTTCAAGCAGTGGAATATCACATTGAGAAACAACAACAAGTCCTCCAACTCTTAAAGGATAACCTCGTGTTGGTGCAGAATAGAATGAAACAACAAGCATATCAACATCACATCGAAGAAGTTTTGATGTTGGTGATTGGGTATTCCTACGGCTACAACCATATGAACAAATGTCCCTCAAGAAAGCTAAGAAGGATAATAAATTATCACCAAAGTATTATGGTCCGTACAAGGTGTTGCAAAAGATTGGTACTATGGCATACAAATTGGAATTTCCTGCAGCTTCTCGAGTGCACCCAATTTTCCATGTTTCATGTTTAAAGAAGGTTAAAGGCGACAAGCTCCCAGTTCAAATAATATTGCCAAAACTTGATGAGGAAGGAAAAATTATATTGGAACCGGAAGCAGTCACAAAAACAAGAACTCGACAGCTACGAAATTGATCAATTTCGGAGTATCTGATCAAGTGGAAGAACTTACCCACTGATGATTCCACATGGGAGGATGAGAATTTTATACAGAAGCATCAAGAACTACTCAAGCATTGAGGACAACACTTTTTAGAAGGAGAGGGGCATGTTAGGTCCCTATAATACTAGTGATTACCCCATCACTATTGTAGTTGTATCCCTTATTAATATTGTTGTGCCCCTATTGTCCCCATATTGTTATTACTGTGCCCCATAGAATCTCTTTATTGTTATTTTTGTGCCTTTATATATTATTGTTAGGTCGGCTGGGTTATATTGTGACTCCTTAGACTCCTATATATAGAAAGGAGGTTTTTTCATTTGAATCATCAAGGAATCATTCATTTGTGTAATGTAAAGGAGGTTGCCCCCTCAAAGAGTTTGAATTCTAAGGCGTTGATCTATCTTTTCTATCTTTTTGTGAGCTGGTTTCAAAACAGTATGGTGAAGAGCACATTCCTCGCTAATAGGGAGTGTTAGTTTTTGATGGATGTGATAGCATCTCTCATGTGTTCTAGTCTCTAAGGTGTCAGAGAGGCTAAGGAACATGATATCTCCAATACCCAGAAATAGTTTCATGAGATATGGCTCTAAAACACCTTAATTAAATTAATTGATCGGATAATTAAACTCTCCTAAGTCTAACTTAGGAAAATTGGTTAATTAAAGGGTATTAATTAAGGAAATCAATTTTTCTCTAGAGACTTATCAAAAGTAATTTGACATAGTCTAAGGTGATTTGATCCATCAATCATGATTAGATCTTGTTCGTTGGTGCTCCAGCGAGAAAATTATAAGAGCAAGTCGTTGGGTCTTAGAGAAGACACATAAAAGGAGCAAGAGAGCAAGGCAGTGCGAATTTCCTAGTGCGGAACATTTAGTGAGGTAAGGGTTCGAGTCAGCAGAGCATCGGTAAGAGGATCAACACAAATTGGAGAGAGGGTTTCCAAGGGAGATTTCCACATAAATTTGCAAAGGGTGAGTTTACTAGTAGGAAGCTCATGCAAGTTTCTTCGGTGCGTAGATTTGGGAAACATATCACTTTTCTAGTTATTGGGATCAGATCGGAAGGATAGAGCAAGTTTCCTAATGCAAGTGCGGGAACATAAAAGGAGTGCAGGATTAGTAGAACCCCATTTTCTAGTTAGTGTGTACTTCCCACAACAAAATTTTTTGTGTGCATTTACTAGAGGAGGCCAAGTCTAATTTTGCAAGGGAAACAAAGGGTTTCCAGGTCGATCTGCTAGTTGTAGTGGAGAAATTTTTCTAGAGTTTGGCCATTGTTTTGGAAAGTAGATCCATGTATTCTCTAATTTTCTAAAGATAATAAAATATAAATAATCAGGAGCTCAGGACCAAGTGTCGTAAAATGCTCCAAAATGAAAGTGCTCAGAACTATTTCGAACCTGAACGATTGGATAGAACTCGTCCTCCTGATTCTGATGCCGCAAACGGTTCGAAAAACAGTCTCCGTATGCAGAAGTGATGCCAAAACAAAAATCGCCCAATGACTCTTAATTTTTGAATTTAAAAAAAAAATTAAAAAAAATATTCCAGAGAATATTCCAGGAAATATTCTGTTTTGGGCAGCGAATGGCAGGATGCCACATGGCAGGCCCAAAAGCCGCCACATAGCCCAGGTGACATCATCATGACGTCAGCACAGTTTTTGGGCATATGTTAAAATGGTAGCAACGGAAAGGTTTGAACACACGACCTATGTTATAAAGCTTCCATGCTTTACCGTTGAACCATCAACACGGAACTTGTTTAAATTTCGGAACAAATTTGTGTTAAAGTTTGAATTTGGTTATATGTGTATGTCAAAGACTTCTAAGTGTTTACTTCGTTATTTCTTTAGGCAAAGCCTGTAGAGGGCCAGGTAGCCTCTGGAACTCATCCTCTCTTTAGAGGTGACATGTTCGGTGAATGCCCCTACAGTCTATCTCTGTATAAGAAATAAGAAGTTTTCACATTTTCAGAGGTCACTTGGAGTGTATAACTCACATTTGAAATTATGGGAAATGGATACCTTGCACCCTTAAACAAGTACATTCCATTTTCAGATCAAATGGTATCAGAGCTCGGGTTGAGCATTTGTTTGTGCAAAAGGTGTTAAAGCAGTGTAAGAGATTGACTGTTTTATGTGTTGCAAATGGTTGCTTGAATAAGAAGGGGTTTTTTGTTTGACATTTGGTTAAAGCTTGTCATTTGATTGAAAGCTTTGAGAACTCTTATTTGAAAGTTTCTTTTGTTTAATTGGCCATTTACATAATGTCAACTTCTTCCACAAGTGAAGTTTCCTCCTTCACAAAATTCTTCAATAATGACATGAAGAATGAGTTCATTAAGCTGAAGGACATGGTGCAGATTCTCATTGAGGATCAAAAAGAAAGTGTTAAGCTTCATGCACAATTGTTGGCCATGAGGGAAGAGAAGCAGTTGCTTTCTGACCAATTGCAAGAAATGGAAGGCCAACTTCATATTGCAAACATGAATTTGGAAAGGATGCATGAGTTGGAGACACAACTCCTTGTTGCCAAAGAAGCCTTAGCCAAGTATCAACTTGAAGAAGAGGTAAGCAATTCTAGTTTGTCTTCAAATTCTTATAAGAAGGTTTATGTTGGCTCTTTTGAGAAACATACCAGAGGCATAGGGTCCAAGTTGATGTCCAAAATGGGATATGAAGGGAAAGGATTAGGCAAACATGCACAGGGTATAGTTGAGCCAAAAATGGTTGAGGTAAGGCCTAAGAATTTGGGTCTTGGCTATGGACAATCTTATGGAGAAAGTTCCAAAGTAGCCATGAAGGCAATTGAAATAGTTCCTAGAAGGAGTTTCATTTCAAGTTCTCTATCTCAAGGTTGTAAAGGTTGTATCCTTGAGGAATGCAGTAGTTTGAAACATACCTTGCAAGAAGAAGGTGTGCATAAGAATGCACTTGAACAAGAGAATTGTGAAAGCTCTAAAACCATTGAAGGGATTGATGGTGTTCCAAAAGGAGCTTCTTCTTCATTTTATTCACCTCCTCATGAAGGTAATGAAGGTGAAAGAGAAAGGTATATTTGATTTCAATCATATTTCCTTTGATCATGTAAAGCATGGTAAATTTCCACATAAGCATTGGAAAAGAATTGCATGTTCTTTTTGTGGTTTGGTTAACCACAATGTTTCTAGATGTTGGAAAAGAATGGCAACATACAGGAAACTTTTGAAGGAAAGGAGGCAAGAAGCCAAAGTTCCATTGAACAATGCAAATCATGCTATCAAGAAGATCAACATGTGTTGCACTTATTGCCATAAGCAAGGACATATCGCTAAAAGGTGTTGGACTCTGAATCCAACAATGCTTCCACGAAAGTTGAAGAAATTGGAGAAAGAGTATGGCAAGAATGGGAAGGAAGTTTCCATCATTGAGATGTGTCAGGATGATACACATGTTGATATCGATGTGCAGTTAAAGGAAGCGCCTTTGAATTGGATTGGTAAGAAATGGTTAGAATTCTTATCCAATTAAAGTTGCATGTCTTTTGATTGAATGCATTTCTTTGTTAAGGGAATGCAAGTTGCAGGATGGTAAAAGATGAGTATAATTCTCACTAGTTTTGCAGCAATGTATTTCATTTCATCTCTTGTCACCCATATGTGTTTTTATTGGGTTGATGTGCCTGTTGGTCTTTACAAAAGAAGAGTTGAAGTTACACCTGTACATAGATGTTGTAGGTGTACTTGTTGAAATGTATATAGTTCATTGTACATGATACACGCATAGGTATTTGTAAATGTATCTTGTTGTTGGTCGACAAGTGTCGCTTGTGAGCACACTTTTACATTATTGATTGTGGTGCACATGTTTCATCGACTTGTGTCGATTGTGCCACTTATGTTGTTGAATTGTGTCGATTGTGGTGCACATGTTTTGTCGACTTGTGCCGGTTGTGTACACATTTGCTATGTTGATGGTTGAGTCCATTGCTCAGCATATTTCAAGACAACTAGTTGTTGATGATTCTCTTGTTGCACAAGGTACCTTTGGTGTCATTTGGTGCAGGGAAGGAAATTCGTGCAAAGCAATGCACAATCCCATGAGCTGGAAAAGCATGCATGCAAAGAGGGCTCAAATTTTAGCATGGGTCTCTACTTCTTTTGAGAAGTTTTTGCAGCAAGTATCCCAAGAGTTTGGGATGAGCATTTTCAGTACATTCAACATGCTACAGCCGGTAAAAGCCTTCTCATTTGGGAGGCAGCTCTTCTTCTGGAGCGGAGGTGCCATGGATGGGCATCGCGACAGCTGGAAAGCCCACATGTTTAGAGGAAGATTTCAGCTCATATATCAGCAAGCATCATTTCTAGTTCGTCCAATTTTAGATTTGTCTGGCGCAAGAACTTGGTCGGGATTCAACGAGTACTTGGTTTATGCAACAACATTCACCATGACGACAGTTGATAAGGCAAGACATTTTGGCATCAGTATGCTCTTCTGGCTGAACAGAAGAGGATATTTCTGTTCCTCAAGTGTTGTACAGTTCAGTTCAGAGATTCAGTAAGCTTTTGGGGACCAAAAGCCTTCTCATTTGGGAGGTGTGATCAGGGGCTCAGGACCAAGTGTCGTAAAATGCTCCAAAATGAAAGTTTTCAGAACAGGTTTTAACCTAAACGACCAGATAGAGCTTGTCCTCCTGATTCCGATGCCGCAAACGGTTCTAAAAACAGTCTCCGTATGCAAAAGTTATGCCAAAAACAAAATCGCCTAATGACTCTTAATTCTTGAATTTTAAAAAAAAATTAAAAAAAAAATATTCCAGAGAATATTCCAGGAAATATTCTGTTTTGGGCAACGAATGGCAGGATGCCACGTGGCAGGCCCAAAATCCGCCACGTATCCCAGGTGACATCATCATGACGTCAACACAGTTTTTGGGCATATGTTAAAATGGTAGCAATGGAAAAGTTTGAACACACGACCTATGTTATAAAGCTTCCATGCTTTACTGTTGAACCATCAACACGAAACTTGTTTAAATTTCAGAACAAACTTGTGTTAAAGTTTGAATTTGGTTAAGGCCGGGGCGCAAGGGGGCCAACCCCTAACGGCCAGTCCCCATACATATGACAACATGCCCAAAACCGTGGGCCTAAACCCTTAACCGCCGGCATGAACTCCAAGGCAAACTACCAACCCAAAATTTCCGGTCACATGTGGGATTTATGGGAAATTAACTGAGAGTCAAGTTGGCAGATTTTTGGCGGAGCGCTCCAAAAGTGGTGGAATTGCCTATTTGTCGGGGTTATCTGGCAGTTAACCAGTTTTAACTGGAGTTTTTCTAGGGGCAGACTAGAGAAACTTTAATGAGCCATAACTTTGGCTAGGAAAGTCCGTTTTGGACGAATTGTTTTTTGAGTTTGGGTCTCTTGGACCTTCGGAAGCCATTGGCACAGGTTTCACAGCCATTTGAGGTCATTTGCAGGTGATTTTGCTTCGTGGAAGTTCCAGGAGTCACTAGAGCCAAATCAGTTTGGGAGCTGCATTGGGAATTGTGCAGCCATTGAATGTGGAACGAAGGTCATTCCTGAAGGTTTTCAGCATTCTGAATCCATTTCTACAGCTTTTTTTTTCCCTGTTGAAGCATTCTTCTCACTTTTTAGCTTCAGGAAGTTTTCAGGGCCCACTAGGGCCATTTAGTGCTTGAGCTGTTTGGGGGCTATGTTCATCCATTTTTGGTGATTCAAAGCCTTATGTCTACTATTTTCGACCTTCTGAGTCTAATGGAAAAGGTTCAGAACCAATTGAGGTCATCTTCACCTCGAAATTCTCCATGCAAGTTTAAAGGGCCACTAGGGCCATTGGGAAGACTGTTAAGGTATAATTCACTGTTTGTGCTTGGGTTAAGAGCATGTTTAGCTAATCCTATCTTCGATTCGTATTTACAGTCCACATCTTCTTTAAGACCCTCAATCTTGTATTAGCCTTTGTAGCATTTTAATACAAGAGGAAGGTAGTTGAGAGCTTGTCCAGGCAATGTGTTACTCCGAAGGGGTGAACTTCTTTATCATTTTGATGTCTTTATTTGCTGAAGATGATATGCTAAACAAAACTGATATAAAGTGTTAAACAACAAATATACATAACTTGCATACACACATAATCACCTATTCAGTTGCAGAAAGTTATTTATCTTATTCCGCAAGACATCAAACTTCATATATGTGTATGTCAAAGACTTCTAAGTGTTTACTTCGTTATTTCTTTAGGCAGAGCCTGTAGAGGGCCAGGTAGCTTCTCGAACTCATCCTCTCTTTAGAGGTGACATGTCCGGTGAATGCCCCTACAGTCTATCTCTGTATAAGAAATAAGAAGTTTTCACATTTTCAGAGGTCATTTGGAGTGTATAACTAACATTTGAAATTATGGGAAATGGATACCTTGCACCCTTAAACAAGTACATTCCATTTTCAGATCAATAAACCCTCATCTGTTGCACTAGTTTTCCCTTCGGGGCCTTTCCGAGGACGTTAGTCCAAAAACTTTGGTGTCGTTTTTATGTGTTTTCTATTTCTTAGTTCTTGATTTATTTTCCAAAACGTTTAATTTTAATTGTGAATATTTCAATAGTGAGCTATTCATTATTTGTCAACAATTTAGTAACAAAAGACAAATAAACAACATTAGTTAGAAGAATAGTTTCTAGTTATTGCAATCGTGAAATTTTCACACTTTCCGAAGGGTATATATGTTCTTTTCAACCATGCCTAATTAAATATGTTGCATTATTATATACATCTCCATGAACTAAATTTAATAAAATATTTAAGAAGATGCCTTTATATATTGGTCATTTCTCTATGTTTGAATGTATGAATGGCATTGATAAATTTCTTTGTGCCTTGGTTATGCTTTTCTTCCTTTCTTAATATAGCATGCCTAGAGGGATTGGACCCAATGGTGGAGAGTCGGGATTTTTTCACCATTAAGAAAGGTTCAATTCTCATGAGGGCATAACCTAAAGCCATGGGGGTACCTTGAGCTCATGGTTGAACATATGGTTGCATTGAGAGAGATTACAATATATGCCCCCGTGACCCATGTACACATAAGTGGATCAAAACCCATCACCATGTCATTCAATTTCATATAGTCCTATTGGTTTATATCGAGTGGTTGGGATAATGGTTTATCATCCTCTCCATGTGGACTCAATTCCCATAAGGGACGTGTTGGCCTATTGTGGTAAGACTCATAGAGTTGTCAACCCTTGGGATAGATCTCCCTTGCGGAGTTCGAGATGTTTTGTCTCTTTCTAAGTCATAAGTTATTGATATATCTTGTTTACATATTGTTGGATATACTCTTGGTGTTATAATGAAATATAGTAAGTTTGATCCTTGATATTTCTTAGATTTATCCAGTTTGTCAACAATTTACCATGGTTAAAAAAAGAAAAACATGCTTAATATAGCATAACAATGAGTTGGATCTAGTTGAATTCTATAGACCCATCCTTCTCATAGCACAAGTGCGCGTTCTTGATATTGTCGATTGAACCTGGTGAAGATCAAGTTCTTCAAACCATACCTGTTCCTACACCTCCCTCCTATATTGATGCCCCTTAACTGATGCATTGCTCCTTAGTTCAAATCTCATGGACAATAAACATTTGCACAAGATTTTTCACATGTCATAACCAAGAATTGTCTCCTTTGGGTTTAATACCATCCAACATCTACAATGAAGAGAGAAACATGACAACAAAGGAGAGAGAGTTTCAACATTATTTGCATGACCCAATATCACATAATTGTTAAAAATATGCAACCGTAGTAAAATTCCATGTTGAACAACTCACTTGATGGAGATAATGATTGCATTGAATTCATCTTTTCGAGAGGACTAAAATTGACCTAAAGATCACTCAAATCGGCTAAAGTAAAGTGTACTTAAAGAAAACCCCACATATGCACATTTGTCAAAGTCAACCCTAAAGTGAAGTGGACACCCTTAGAAGGCTATAAATACAAGTAACTTCTACCTAATTTGGACACAATCAAGAGACACTCTTTTATATTGGTTTTTGGATCACATAGGTTTGAGGCTCATCCGGGGAGGATCAAGTTCGCTCTGAGGTGAAATTGCAGGGTCTGAAACTCACATCTTTGATTTAGGATTTTTGGTTCAATCACATGCACAACACGGGAAGGATTTGACCGCAGTCACTTGCACAGAAGCTCATCCATGTAACTGGAGCCTTCCAATCGCACGGAAAACTCTCCATCTATGCGATTGGGAGTTAGGGTTATCCAGATCTGACCCCAGTTACTCGCATGTCGGGATTTAGGGAGCAACTGGGAAGCTATAGTCGCTTGCATGACACCTCCTCTGTGTGAACAAGACCTAAAAGATGAAATCTCAATCTTCCGAAGATTTCTCTCTGTGACTGTAGTGTTCAGCAATTAACCGTAGACAATTATGGTTCATTAGAGGTTTCTGAATTAGGATCAAGGTTTTGAGTATAATCATTTTTGGGTTCACTCCATGGATGTTGTAGTTGTTTTGTTGAATAGTTGCAAAGATAAAGAGATGGATCATTGTACTCTCTTTTCTTAATCATTTGATGATGATCTAATAAGAAAGATAATTTGAAAGGGTTTTCCCCATAGTGGGTTTTCCCTTGTCTTCGACCAATCCTGGCATCTCTATGTGTGAATGTTTTGCTTATATTATTCTTTTATGTTATGCTGCAATGATGATGATGATATTGTCCTTTCTGCACAGTTGCATATACTGCTGAAGAATGATGTAAATCTAAATAATGTTATGATATTATGGGGTGAACTTATTGTGTTAATGAAGAAATGCAATTACCAAAGCAAAGAGAAATATAGACCTAAGAAAGATTAACATGATATCAAAGTTGGGCTCAAGAAAAGTCATGGAGATCACCCCCATGGAGACACCTTTGATGGAAGCATGAGAAGATAGAGGAGACCTAAAAGAATTCTAAGGTTTGAGGATAACCTTAGAAAATTTGTGTATTAGGATTTAATGGATATTATGAGGTTAGGGTTTGAGAGAAACCCTGGTTTGTGGCAAAATCTAGAAATCTTAGTAGGGTCAATGTGAAGATGCTCAAGCACTTTTGTTGGATTTGATGAAGCCCTAGATTGGATAGTCTCTATTAGTCTTGGTTACTGATAAAATTGATGAATATACATTGAAGGAAACAAGTGGACAATGGACAATGATGGCTCTTGAAATTTGGCTCAAGATCACCTCTAGATCACCTCTAATTGAAGATAAGTTCTTTCCAATTTATGATGCTTTTGTGTATACTTACTTTTGTTTAGACTTATTGATTTGATTATTTTGATCATTACTTATACTTCTTGCATGTATATTTGAGTATTTGGATGTTTCTAACCTCCTTTATGAGATGTAATAAGAGGATCATTTGAGATGCAAGAAAAAAATCTAGAGTTGGAAAAGGTAAAGAGGCACCTAATGAAAAGATGACAAAGTGCTACAAGCTACCTATGTCAAATAAGAAGGTGCACAAGTATTTGAACACAAGGTATGCATGGTATATTTTTCCAAAGTTATGTTTTAGCTGTAATATTGGATGGCATGGAAAGCCTTAAGCTATGATGAGAATGTATCCTTCTCAAATGGCTCATGCAAGCGTATGAAAGTGATTTGGATTCATGGTTCTTATGATGAAATGGTGCACTTGATGTTCTAGCCTTGAAATTTTGTGGAAAGGTTAGAATACATGAGATCTCCAAAACCCATAAATCATATCTAGAAATTCCGCCTAGAAATGACTTAATTAGATTATTAGTCAGTTTCTAAATATTTCCTAAGTCTAAACTTAGGGAATATGACTAATTAATCAGAATTATTTAAATTAACATGTGAATTTTCTAGAAACTCATTAATCCTAGCGATCGATTAAGATCTAATCTTGGTCGTTGAAGTCTCAATAGAGGATTCTAAGAGGAAGTCGATAGGGCTTGGAGAAGATAGTGTAATAGTTCGATTTCATGAGTAGATTGATTTCCAAAGTAGAAACAATAAGTTGCCACAGAGAGAGCCAGTGAGATTGAAGGAGTGATTGAGGGGGAGGGACAGTGATCTAGAGGAAATATTTTCTAGATCCGAGGAGGCAGTAGCAAGTCGAATTATCTCAAAGAGGTAGCATTGAGGGACTGCGTAGTACTTCAATCAGGAAGATCGATTTGGTGAGGAGAAAAAAATCTTTCTTAGTTACAAAGGTTGGGAAGGAGTCCCATAGGTCTAGAGAGACGATTTTCTCAGCATCTAGAGGTAGAACAACTTCATCTAAGCCCAATTCAGAGCAAGCCGTCCATCCAGCTACGCAAATCAACTCAGAGCCTGATGCAGTGCTCCAGGAGGCCGAGTTTTGATAAGGAATGTCCAACCAGAGATTACACGTGGGAGAAGGGTATTTCCCTTTAGTATTTTACTCGAATTTTCTTGCTGTTTGGATTTCAAGTTGGGCATCCATTGATGTACTAAGATTTCACTGCTACATAATAAAATAAACCCTCACTGCTACACCGGTTTTCCCAAGTTGGGTTTTTTCGCGCACATTGGTCCAAAAATAATTGTGTTATTTTTATGTGTGTGTGTTCGCATTTATTCTTCTGCAATTTTATTTGTGTAGGTTGCAATGTGTTTGATTCAGTATTTGTTGTAGCAAACAATATATAAATTGTTAAAAAAATGATTTAACAATTATGAGAATTATTTCTAGTTGCTGCAAAAAGGATTTGAGTTTCCGAATATTCAAATGATATCCGAGTGTAGATGATTAGCTAGAGAGCTCAGTAGCGAAGCAAGAGGGAGTTTCGTTGTTTAGCGTGGGCAGCAGATTAAAACCCCAGAGGGCAATGTAGTCACTCTGCCAAGAGGCCAAATTTCTTGAGGAGATTTGATTTTCTTGAGAGAGAGGGATGAAAAAATTTGATCTCTCCAAATCAAGGGATTCCAGAGGCAGAGGGAGCAACCCATTATTTTTGCAAAGAAGATTTGTACTTTGACATAGTAGTTTTGCAACAATTTGCTAGAGAAAAGCTAGCGTCAGGTGGAAGAAGAGCACACACAAAGGGAAAATTTTCCTCAGGGAATTTCCAGTCTCAAGAAGTTCAATTTCCCTTGCAGATCAATAGTCTTTGTGAGCATACTTTCTCACTTTGGAAGGGAATGTGAATAACTAAGCAACAACTAAGCAGAAGGGAAGAGGATATTTTCAACATTTGTTGAGATGGTCAATGTTGAACTTCGTGATTAGGACAGGTTGGATGGAGCTTCCAACTATGTCATCTGGAAGGCAAGGATGTCCTTCCTTCTGGATGAATATGGCTTGAAGGCATATATTGATGCAGCAATAGTTGTGCCCCAGGATGGAGATTAGTTGATGGAGTACATAAAGGAGATGGCGCGAGCGAAGAGGTTGATCATGGATGGTGTTCGGAATCACATTGGTTCATATTTAAGGCCATACCAAAAACATTACTTCTTAACCCTGTGGTAAGTTTTTAGAAATCCTGAGTGTACTCCTAAGAGAGAGGTGTGCAATTCCCTAAGAATCTTTTGTTTGAGTTGGGAATTCTTACATAAGTATAACCGATCTTTGTACCATAACGAATCATTTTTCTATCTAAATGTATCAGATGTACTAGGATCTTGTTGTATCCTTTGAATGAGTTCCCACACTTCATCATTTGTCCATTCTCCCTTGCTTCTTTTATCCAATCTGGTTGGATAATAGAAATGGCGCAAAGAAATGCCTCCACATCCTCATCCTTCTTTGAGAGTGCATCTGCCCCAACATTTTGCTTCACTTTTTCGTAGATGATTTCAAAGTCATAATCCAACATCTTTTTGGCCCATTTTTGCTTCTCTTCTAAAGATAATCTTTGTTTTAAAAAGTATTTAAGACTATCATGATCCGTTTTTACCTTAAAGTGTCTTCCCATTAGGTAGGGTCGCCATTTCTTAAGTGCAGGTAGTATTGCCAACATTTCCTTCTCATAAATAGCTTTGTGTAAATACTTTCCTTTGATTGGACAACTTTCGAAAGGAATGGGTCTTTCTTTTTGCATTAAAACAGCACCAATTCCATTTCCTGAGGCATCACATTCCACAATGAAGGTTTTTGTAAAGTTCTATGTAGCTAAGACCGGTGCTTGACACATTGTCTCTTTAAGATGTTCAAAGGCCTTCGTTGCTTCTGGAGTCCATAAAAATGCATCTTTATTCAATAATGTTGTTAGAGGTGCTACTATTCTCCCATAATTGTTAACAAACTTGCGATAATACCCTATCAACCCGAGAAATCCTTGTAGATGCTTTATGGATGTGGGGATTTTCCATTCCTTAATGGTTCTAATTTTGCTAGGGTCTACCTTAACACCTTCATGAGATACAATATGAATCAGATATTCGACCTCTTGTACTCCAAATAAACATTTGGATCTTTTTGCATATAATTGTTTCTCCTCCAATAGTCTGAGCACCTTGCCAACATGTTTAACATGATCCTTCCAAGACTTGTTGTAGATTAGTATATCATCAAGAAATACTAACACAATTTTTTTAAGGAAGGGTTTGAAAATGGAATTCATCAAACCTTGAAATGTAGAAGGTGCATTGGTAAGGCCAAAAGGCATGACTAAAAATTCATAATGACCCTCATGAGTTCTAAATGTTGTTTTTGGAACGTCTTCAGTCTTGATTCTAATTTATGATATCCTGAATGAAGGTCCAGGTTGGTGAAGTAAATTGATCCATGCAATTCA
>APFE031128107.1:0-15802 GCA_000404065.3 Pinus taeda | reverse complement strand
TTTGAGTTTTTTAAGAGGTTTCCATGATGTATTCCATCCTCTGATAGATTTGCTTTGTCTTGGTTCGTCGCTCCTGTGGTTTGTCTTCACTCATATTACTTTCGATAGACTGCTGCAATAGCTCTTCTTTGATGGATTTCAATGAATTCTTTCTGAGCCTGTTGCTTCACGAATCTGCTCTGCTTGGCTTCACATCATTATTTACTATCCATAATATTGACATCAATGAAAATATAGATCGACAATCTCCCCCTTTATCATTGGTGGCAATATTCTTCTTCTCTCCCCCTTTGGCATCAATGGAAAAGGAGTGCACAAGGACTCCCCCTGTCGAACTGCTTCCCCTGTCAAACTGCTCTTAAGGATCGGTTTAGTGCGATGCTAAAGCAATAACGCCCATCTTTTGACAGACATGTTCAAATGCTTTTCGAGGAAGATTTTTGGTGAAAATATCTGCAATTTGTTCCTTGGTATTGATATATTCCAACTGATGTTTTGTTTCACCCCCTGTTCACGGAGAAAATGATACTTGATTGGTATATCTTTGGTTTTTTAGTGCATCACTGGATTTTTACTGAGACTGATAGCACTTGTGTTATCACAATGGATGGTGATTGGTTGTTTAGTTTCTATGTTGATGTCCTTCAAAGCTTCCTTTATCCATAGTATTTGTGTACAATAGTCAATTGCGGCTATATATTCAGCTTCAGTTGTGGAGAGAGATGTATATGATTTTTTGTTGAGCCAAGCTACCAGGAAATCTCCCATAAAAAATGCATTTCCATTGGTGCTTTTGTGATCATCCATGCTTCCAGCCCAATCAACATCAATACAGGTTGTCACTTTAGTATTTGTGCTTTTGGGATACTAAAGAACAAAGTCAAGGGTTCCTTTCAAGTATCTGAGAATTATTTTCATAACCAACATGTGGGATTTCTTAGGAGCTGATTGAAATCTTCCCACCATTCCCACTGCTTGCACAATGTCGGGCCTTGTAGCGGTTAAGTATAAGAGAGATCCAATTATTGTCCTGTAAAGAGTTGCATCTACTGGGGGGGAATCATCATATTTGCTTAGTTTGCATTTTTTGGTCATAGATGTGCTCATAGGTGCACATTCTTCCATTCCATATCTTTTAAGCATATCTTTGAGATATTTTGTTTGAGAGATAAACACACCTGATGTGGTTTGCGACACTTGTAGTCCAAGGAAGTAGGATAGCTCACCAATCATTGACATTTCAAATTATTTTGACATATCTTGAGCAAACTCATGGCTCATTTCATCATTATTGCTAGCAAAAATCAGATCATCAACATATACAAGGGTGATTAGTAATTTATCCTCACCCATCTTCATCTAGAGATTACTTCTTGCCACCCCCTTTTTGAAGTTTTATTGTTGTAGATAGTGATCCCATCTTGCATACTACACTCTAGGAGCTTGTTTCAAACTGTGTAATGCCTTTTTCAACTTACATACAAAGTCTTTCCCTTCTACTAGATCAAAACCTTCTAGTTACTCCATGTAGACTTCTTCCTTGAGTTCCCCATTCAGAAATGTTGATTTTACGTCCATTTGATAGAATTTGAATCCTTTTGAGCATGAAAATGCCAAGAAAATTCGTATAGCTTCCATACGAGCTATTGGTGCAAAGGTTTCTTCATAATCGATTCCTTCAATCTGTGAATAACATTTACAGATAAGTCTTGCCTTATTTCTAATGATTTGTCCATCTTCATTCATTTTGTTTTTGAACACCCACTTAGTTTCAATTATATTTTTATCCTTTGGATGAGATACCAACTCCCATGTCTCATTTTTTTCGATTTGAGACATTTCTTATTCCATGGCTTCCACCCAATGAGGATCCTTGCTTGAGTAAAAGTTTTTGGTTCTATCATAGATAAGAGAGCAACATCATTTCTCTTTGGTGTACTTGTCATCCTTCTTCGAGTTTGTATTCCTTCATCTACATTTCTAATAATCTGCTCTTCCGGGTCATTCTTTTGGAGGAATTTCACTTTTAAAGGAGTTTGATATGATTCTTTTTTGTTTTTGTTTTCTTGATATTTTACTTCCTTTTCAGGTTCTTCTTCACTTTCTTTAATAAAGGGGTTAGATTCATGACCTTCAATTTTCTTTTCTAGAAGTTTTTCATCAATCTTCACATCAATACTTTCCACTATTTTCCATAGTCAATTATTGTAGCATTTGTAAGCTTTGCTTTTGGTAGAATACCCAAGAAATATTCCTTCGTCAACCCGAGAGTCAAATTTTCCTGGTGAGTCGTCATTGATTTTTATGAAGCATTTGCTTCCAAAAATCCTGAAGTATTTTACTGAAGCAGATCTCCCTTTCAATAATTCATAAGGAGTCTTCTCATTATTTGGTCTTAGTTGAGTTCGATTCAAGGTATAAACTGATGTCCCCACTGCTTCCTTCCAAAATTTTGGCTGCAAGTCCTCTGATAGTAACATAGTTCTGGGAATTTCTTGAAAATTTCGGTTTCTCCTTTCAAGTACCCCGTTTTTCCTAGGTGTTCTAGCAACGGAGAGCTCTCTTTCGATTCCATGTTCTTTACATAATTCATCAAATTCTTTTGATGTGAATTCTCCTCTATCCATTCTAAGACATTTAATTTTGGAATCCTTTTCATTTTCTACAAAAGCTTTAAGATTCTTAAAACATTCAAATGCTTCAGATATATCTTTTATTAAATATACCCACATAATTCTAGTATAGTCATCAACAAATAAGGCAAAATACATTTCTCCTTGGAGTGTTGGAGTTCTGGATGGCCCACATAAATATGCATGAATGATCTCTAGAGGTTTTGATGTGGAGAACTTCTTAGTATTGTGGCTGGTTCTAGTTTGCTTTCCATGTTGACATGGGCCACATACAACTTGATCTAGTTTGGACAACTTTGGAATGTCCCTTACTGCATTGATTTTTCTGATATTGATCAAGTTATCAAAACTTTTATGCCCCATTCGTTTATGCCACAACCAACTTTCACCTGTTTGACTTAGATAACATTTATCTTCTTGAATTTTGTTCAGAATGTAGACGTTATCTGATGTTCTAACTCCTATTTCCCTAGGTTCTCCTAAGGAAGAGTTCCTTATTTCACAATTTTTAGTGTTGAAGACAACATTATGTCCTTGATCACAGATTTGGCTAACACTCAAGAGATTTTGTTTGAGCCCATCTACAAGCAAAGCATTTTGAGCCTTTCCTTTTCCATTAATAAGGGTAATAGTTCATTTTCCAGTAATTTTGGTAGACCCACTCACAAAGGATACATTTCCTTCCTTTTTGTTTAATGAGATCAACTTCCTTTTGTCACCTGTCATATGTCTAGAACACCCACTATCCACAAACCAAATATTTTCCTCATTGTGAGCACATAAAGCTAGACCACATTTATCCATATTGGGACTTTCGTCTTTTTCTTCTCTACCTTTGAGGGGGAAATTTTTTTCGCTATCTCCATTATCATTACATAATGAGAAAATTGGATCAAATTTGGCTAAAGGGTCAAACAAGTTGAAAGTCTTGATTTTTCCTTGCCCTTTGAGACTACATGGTTTGTTTGTCTGATTCTTCAATCTTGGTGCTTCATTCTTACGAGTCATGCAATGTTTAGCTTGATGCCCAAAAAAATAGACAAAGAGGAAGCTAAAAGAAGGGAGGACATTATATGTAAAATACATGAAGCTGAAATAGTATCTCTCAAAAAGGAAATGGAACAAATAAAAGAATGGCAAAGTTCTCAAACACTTGATCACATTCTCAACACTCAGAAATCTCAAAGTGACAAGTCTGGGGTCGGTTTTTTATCAAGTGCCAAGGCAATACAAGAAGCTATGCAGACATACTTTGCAACGATCTAAAAGAAGAAAAATCATCTCATCAAAGGCCTGACTCAAATCCGAAGAATGGAGAAAGAGCAACTCCAAGGAAGAAGGTTCATTCAAATCATGGCTATTATAACAAGTACCAAACTATCTTTCTTGGACAGTGTTATTATTGTAAAATTTTTATAACTCCTCATTTTCTTCAATGGTACTTATCAATAATTCATTTCTATCTTCTTCATTTACCTGTCTTGGTTCATCATCTTTAGTGAATGCCATAAATAGTACTTCCATGCTTCCATCATAGTCATTCTCTTCATCTAATTCATCATTACTTTCCTTTTTATGGAAGATATCTTTGGATGATTTCTTCTTGATGACCACATATTCATCCTCATCAGATTCATCTTGTTTAGAGAGGAAATTCTTCTTAGTAAATCTTTTATTTTTGTACATCTTTCCTTCCTCATTATCACCATCATGCTTATCAGGACATTTTGCAGCATAATGACCTATTCTTCCACAGTTGAAATGAATAAAAGGATGCTTACCTTTTATATTCCATCCTTTTCCCTTTTTTGATTTTGAGGCCTTAAATGTTGCACCTTTGGAACTTGGGATTCCTTTTCTCATCTCATAGGCAGTGAGGATTCCTTGAAGTTCATCCATTTTTGAGAGTGTCTAGTTCCTTTATTTTTGTTGATCTAAAGATGATCTGAAGTTGTCATTGTTGTCAACCCAAGTAGCACCAGGGGCTACCGTAATCTTGCAAGGGAATTTTTACTTCACAACTTACTCTATTTTGAGTAAGGGATCTTCTAGATAGATTCTACTCGTCGATATGTTTCCGTTGATATATGGCACGCCACTTAATTCTTCACTATTTGAGAGATATTCATGTTTGAAGTTCATAACCCCAGTCAATGGGCTAAAACCCTATGGGGTTGTGGCATGGCACTCATAATTGGTTTTTTTCATTTAATAGTCATTAATTAATAATTGTTTAAGCTCCTAAAATCCCTTCAACATTCTCTATAGAAGCCCCTCTCAACTCTATAAAAATAAATCTCATATATCCTCGAAATGGAGTGAGCATGGAATTTTTGCTATAACTTCATTTCTGCGAAGTCTTAGATTCTGCAATTAAAACCCATTTGATTCGAAATCATGATGAACGTTGTGACTGTATTTTAGATCTTGTTTCACTTTATTTTCAGAGATATGATCTGTGGAAGTTAGGGTTTTTGCATGCTACCGAATTTCATCTCAAAGAAGTGACCTTGGGAAAACTGTCATAACTCTCTCTCTGAGAAGAGGATTGGAATTCTGTAAAAAAGGGTGGATAGTGCACAAACTATAGTTTTATATTTATCAATTTTAGAGATGAAGGAGGAAACAATTACATGTGACACATCGTACAATTTCACTCTACTGAACTAGTCCATAATTAGGTCATTGTGAGAGATTGGGCATAACTTTATCTTGAAGAATCCAAATCGGGTCAGACATGTGGCATTGGAAAGAAGACTCAAAGGGCGACTAAAATTGAAGATCACATATTGGGGATTTGAAATCACATAGATACATCAGATTAAATATCGTTCTCCTAGAAGTCAAGAAAAACTACATCAAGTGTTGTCAAGGGGTGCAAAGGACCAGACTTTCTAGGGCAGCAAAGAGCAAGGTGCAACAAAATGGTGCAACAAAGGTAAGCTACAGCTAAGTATCTTCTGTATATGTATATTCATCTCTTAATTTCATTAGGTTCTTTGTATTCTAATTTGTTGTTTTTGTTTATCACTAACATATGCTCTACAGGATGAGGTAATTTTTGTTATTATCATGTCATGGGTATTTCCTTGAAGACTTTTTGTAGGTATTATATATTCATCAAGAGAAGACTCAATGCATAATCTAATGTTCTGAATGTTGAGAAAGGGTAGCATGAAAAGAGTAGCAATCAAGATAATGTTTCCGGGAAAACTAGTGTCTTTTCGATCTGCTAGTCCCACTAAGACTGGTAGCTATCTTAGAACAAACAATTAAAGCAAATTGTGATTTCCTTTATGTATGATAGATAAGAGAGAAGCAAAGGAGACCAACCCGGGTCTTCCGCTTGGCTCCTTGCTTGTTTCCTCTCTCCCTTGATAGAGCTTGCCACTCCTCTCGTACTTGTCCCACTTTAGAGAATACTTGTAGAGGCAAAGCAACAAAACACCATCAAAGCATATCGATCTATAATATCATAAACAATGCAGAATCAGAAATAAATTGACCATAAAATTGCATCCACAAATAACAAGATTCACAAATACATGATTATATGGAGGAAAATTCAAAGAAGTTTATTAATAGTATAAGAGAGGATTACAACCCAACTGTCTGATCCAGCATCAAAGCCCTCTTCACCTCATGAAAAACAAGATCACCCAACAGTACAATGCTCCTTCTCAAAGACAAACCAACAACACTTCTTTACAAATTACAAAGTTCCAGCCTCCAGATCTCTCAGATGAGGGATCCATTTATAGATATTTTCAGAGGTGTGAGTTAGCTCTGGGTTTTTGATTAGTGTCATTCCATTGATAGTTCTTGGTTCCACTTGGAGATTTCATTGATCTCTTACTCATCCCTGGCCGAATTCAGAGAGGCAAGTGTCATATGAGAAGTTTCTAAAAGATTCTCTGGGTATCCACTTAGCAAACTATCTCTGCCATTTGTCTACTCTCGCTCATTGCACCCTACAGAAGGCTCTTTCAGTATGCATCGCACCTGGCTAGTGTAGTAGCTAGTATGCATCACACCTTGACCATGGAGCAGTCAGTATGGTCAAATTTTGGCCAGTTCTGAGTGGTTTTTCAAGTGGAACTTCTGGGAAATGATGTAATCAGTTGACCATGATTCTTTAGGGTATGAAACAACACTTTTAGGGTTTAAATATCCCTTGGTTTATTGACATATATGATTGGGGTTGCAGTAGCCAAATATGTCTATAACAGTTGCCCCCTAAAGCATGAGGTCATAAATCTTCTGATGTCGGGTGAAATGCTTTATCATGAGGATCCGAGGTATTCGAACTGGAAGGTAACCTGTATAAAATACAATATAATACATCATCATCATATTATTTTCATGATCTAGCTGAGGCGGGCATTCCCATGCTCAGCTGTATAAATTCATTTTCATGTACATAGGACAGATAATCGTCTGTTGTTGTAGACTGGTGATTCTTTGTACATAGAGTCATCATCCTTTAGCTTGGATGATCATCTGTGAAGCTTCTATGTACATTTGATGCCTTTATGTTCCAGAATATATCGCAGCCCAGATGGATGAAACTAGATCCGGGGTCTTCAAACTCGTTCAATCTTCGCCTAATGTACAAGTCGATCCATGTAAAAAGATGTTGTGAAGTCGAACATGGAAAGACATCGCCTGATTACCAACCAATGATGTTTGTTGTTAACAGGCGCGAGAGGAATCACCGATAGTGATAATGACCCTCAAGGTACTACAGTATAATTCACGTGGTGTGAGTATATGATCTGATGTCGAACACCATGCAAAATATTTCGGTTGAAGGCCATTAATGTAAAATTGTCTCCAGAAGTGAGAAACTTGCCATTGAGGCATGCAAGCTTCAAAGTACTGAAAGGGTTGTTCCTAAGTCAACTTCTTGGATAATGAGCTGATGTCGACAAGAAGTGACTTGTCGTAGGAGGGCCTTAATGTATCCCACATCTACGACACGAAACAAAGCAAATGATTTTCTGGAGGTGGAAACAATCTGATGATACAAGGTTCAGGAATGGAGGTCATGAAAAATGGAGGGTGAAGGTATTGCAGCGGGTGAGGCGTTAACTGGGTGGTGAATTCTATGAATGACTTCTCTTGAACATGTTGGCGACACTGAGATGGATTGGTATCATTAACACCAAAATATGGATGGTGTGGAGGGCCAACGGTGATATGACCGGTGAACGGAATAACCCAACCCAACTCAATCATAGTGATGGAGTGAAAGTGTCATGTTCAAGAGTGACTTGCTACCAATGAAGTTCTTCAAGTTTTCTTCCCTTTTTCCCCAGTCATTGTTGACCAGTACCTCTTTATTTTTTTCAAGCTTGAGGAGGATAACATGTGCTTGTTCTATAATTTTCCCTTCGGGCAAACCTGTTGCTATGTTTTAGCGAGTTTAGCAACAGTGAAACTCTCTCTTGTCCGGATGGACAAGTTTGTCGCTATTGTTTTGACAAGGATAACTCTATCCTTTTCATCTTTAGAGAGTTTGAAAAGGGATGAAAAGAAAACTCCAGCAATCATTTTTCGTAGCATAATCCCTTAAGTCCGAAAACGTGTAAAATAATACAAAAGGGATGACTTTTCGATCGCTTTAGCGAGCCGAAAAAGACAAGCGCTCGATATTTTTGTGGAATGATCCTTCAGGTCCAAAAAGATTAAAATGCAAAGGAGGGATGGTGTTTCCCCTTACTTTAATGAGCTGGAAAGGCCAGTAGCTTGGCAATATTTTCCTATTTTAACGAGTCTAAAAAGAGCTTAAAAGAGACTCATTTTTTGAGGAACGAGTGATGTTTTCGGGTAGTAACTAGTTCCAGGTAAGTTTGGAACTTATCAAAACATGACAGTGTGAGGAGCGTGGGTAACAGGATCACTCGTTGCAGTTGTTCCTAAAAAGGGTAAACAATCAAGTGGAAGCACATGATCGACCAAAAGAATGGAGGTGACGGTAAGAACATAGCCAAGGCTTGAAAGGCTGATAGCATGGCAATCACAAAAGTCGTTTATTGAAGGCAGGTTTATTTTTTAATGAGCTTGAACCTTGCGTTAACATATGCTCAGTGGCGGGTTTATTTTTTAACGAGCTTTAACCTTGCGGAAACATTGCTCATTCCAGTCGTTTTAAAGATGTCTCTCATTAGTAAGTTCATTTTTTAACGAGCTTGCACCATGCGAAACTTTGCTCATTGCATTTTTATGTAAGCTGGAAATGACGAAACTACAGAGTTAACTACACTAAGAGCTAAGGAACTACTGAGATTAGATAGGGTGGTTTTGTCTTTCACCTAGACAAAACCTTTCCTTTGCTTTATTTGCACGCCATAGACAAAGGTGACTGGTGGTTAGACCAATCACCTAACCTAAGAAGTTGAAACTAAAAAGATAAAAAGATAAAAACGCTGAAAAGCTAAAAAATGAAATTGGTCATTTTGCACTTGCATAAAAAGGGTTACACGCCCCCAGGTATTGAGAAAACGAGAGTTTCCAGGTTACCATATGGAAGTCCCTGCATTTAAGCATGATTTTTTCATCCATGTAGCAGACAAAACACTTCCTTGGCTTTGTCTATCGAAATAGACAAAGGTGAATGGTGTGAGCTTCCAATCACATAACCTACAAGGAAATAACTGTTTCAGACTGATTCCATATCCTACAAGGAAACGATGTTTCAGACCAATCATATAACCTACAAGGAAATCTACTTTTTCAGCTAGGTTTGCTTGCCGAAGGAGACCGGGGTGCATGCCTCCTAAGCTTCGTTACATTCACCGGACTACTCGCGGTAATTAGGTGGATGAACTGAAGGTTGAAGAGACATTCTTGACGTAAAGAGACCATTTAGGGATGATGTTTGACTCGTAGCTGCGTTTGAACTGGGAAATGAAAGTTGGTCGATAAGTTGCATCACTTGCCTTCATGCGGGAAACACATCACTTGAAAGAGTGTGGAAACAATAGCTTCCATGCTATAAACGTAGTCACGCCCAAGGAGTAGATTGTAATCTAATGGCCCTTGGACTACCATCACGTTAAAGTGAACAGTTTTCCTTTTCAAAGTTATAGTCAACTTTGAAAGTATCCCTAATGGTCGACTGGTTCCTTTGTTAAAGCCTGACAAATTTTGTGTCTCAGGCATAAGCGATAGCAAACCAAGCACTTTCCAGGTAGTTGAGGAAAGGATACTCACTGAAGCCCCTTCATCTATGATAGTGCCAGACACGATCATTTTGTAAACTTGTACTATGATTTGGAATGGTACATTAGATGGAAGGCGGGGTCTCGCTAGTTGATTCCAATCGAAGGAAATGACTAGACTACTTGTAGGGGTACCTGATAAATAGCTGGATGAACCCCATGAACTGGGGGACTTTCCTCCTGTTGTAAAGGAACGGGCGGGTTGCCCCCAAGTTCACCAGACTCAATATTAACAAAAAGAATTTGGATAGTATTGTTCTCATTCTCTTTGGAAATTGTATCGTCTGAAGGTGGACCTTCTGAAGGCAAGATTGGGTCGACTGCCATCTCGCCCTGTTGACTTTGGCCTAGTATGGACTTAGAAGGTTTACTTTCAATGATAGGCACTTCGACCGATGAATGAGTTACATCAGTCGGGTTTTCAACTAGTGATGGACTTCGTAAGAGTTTCTTGTATCCATGTGGGAGTCCTTGTAGCGGAGCAGGACGGTTAACCAAGACACTTTTGACTTCTTCCATTAAAGGAAAACGGTGAAGGGCATGATCACCTTCACATAACCTACATGGAAATCTGACCTTTCCTTTTTGTCTATTGACTTCATTTTCACCAGTTGATGGTGTGTTGTCAACATGATCGCCAGAAGTTGATGACACTGGATGGAGCGAACGGGGAGACCATTCTCTCAAGATCCGTGGAATGCAAGGACAATCTCAATGAAGGTGGTCTCCCTTGTAAATTATGCATGGATATCTGTGCTTGGAAAGTTTGGTGTGCTGATTTTCACCAGATGATTCATGGTTGTCCCCTTGCTTAGCCGACTTCTTCTTCTTCTTCTCCTTTCCTTTCTTCTTCTTCTCAACCACTTGGTTTTTAGTATCACTAGTTTCAACAAGCGAAGAGGAAGAAGGGGAGGGAGAAACAAACGAAGTAGAAGGTGAAGGGGCAACTTTAGTATCATCTGGTTGCTGATTCGATTGCTGAGGAATCACGGTATTTTGAACGACAAAGGGTGAGAATAGCCATATGGCAGGCTGATTGTGATTCCCTGTAGGGACAATGTAGCCATATACGGAGCACCGATATCTCCCCAAGAAGAGAAGGGGCTAGGATTCCCCCCAAGAGGGATTCCTAGATTGGTGGACTCCATTAACTCAACCTAAGATCAACGAAGGAACAAGGATGTTATTATGAATTAGATAAATTTTAATGATGCTTTGACACAACTTTGCTTTTTCAATTTTTAAGAGTCGAGAAAAAGTTAAAGATGACTCTAGTCACCTTCGATTTTTAATGAGCCTGAAGTGACAAGTGCTCAGATGGACCTTTTATTTTAAGGAGTCGAAAAGGAACTAAAGTGACTACTCTTGAAATCTAGACAGAGGGATTACCAAACCAATCACAAAATTGCAAAATACACCTTGGTGGTAAATTAAAGAGAAATTACGAAGGACTTATGTACGACAGTCACTCTTCTCGAATGTTGTGTTTAGTGCATTGCAATCGATAGGGTAATAGACATGGCTTCCTATGGATAAAGGAAATCAGCCTATTGTGGTCTCCCAATATATACTCGACGGTACGGGGAGCACAAGTCTGTACTAGCACTTGTCGTATCAAAGAGGAGGAATCACCCAACCTTCGATGAAAACGACAGTTACCAGGTTTGACGATGTTGAAACACGTCTCTAGAATATACCTTTAGATGTGTTGCGTTAAGTTCCAAAGCGTTGTTATGTTCATTGAGATTTATTTTAGAGTTGATCTTGCTTAGAAGTTTGTCTTTCAAGGTTCACCGCATGATGTAGATGTAAAATTCCTAAATATGAAATCTAAAATGATAAATAGTCATTTATTTTAGCAATGAAAATCCTAGCTACTAAGGAAATAAGATTACGATTCTTTCAATAGAGAGCAGAAAGCACACACTAAATGCACTTTTCCTAAATCATTTTCGCACACAGTCTAAATGCAAATGCAGATGCATGTATTTGTTTTTCGTTTCCTTAATATGAAAATGCCAAAAAGGAAAACTAAGTACAGATCTGAACTATTTTCTTCAAAGTGACACTTCGACAATTTCTTTTCAAAATGAAAGGAAGACCAAAACGACACTTTTCGATTTCGAATAGAAAAATGCTTTTGACACTTTAAATATTAACAATTCAAATCAAATACAATGGAAAAAGTACAATAAACTATCTAGAAGAGGAAGACTTTACAACACTCTTCTTTTTGACTCAAACTGACAATTACGACACTTCTTTGCATAAAAAATGAGAGTTCGATTAAGCTACTTTTGACAAAGAAATACTGTAAATTATAGACAAATACATAAAAAAATTTACAAGTCCCTATCAATGGAGGCTGAATAATGTAAATGAAAGAGGTTTCAGCAAAGAGATACTGATCATGAGCAGTAAAACTACTGAATAGAGCTGAAAACGAGGAAAAAACCAAATTTCAAAGAGAGAAATAGTATCATTCAGTCATCGCACATGTCCTTAAGGGAAACAGGGATGCATCTCACCTGCAACACACGGGAGGTGCGATGCATACAGACTACCAGTTACAAACAGTGCGATGGGTCAGGGAACGAAACTAAGTTTGGTTTTTGCTCAAAATTTTCAGCTAATTTCAGTGATTTAGGTTGAGCTATGATAGACAGTAAAAAGAAAGTACAGGGGTACGAACTTATGAGGTTATTGAGCTACCACAAGGGCGTTGAGGATTCTTGTAAGTTAGATGTTCAGTTCATAAACCCACCTAGAGATTGACTGAAGCAACATTCATCTACTTTGCAGTTGCATAGCAAAATAAGTTCGAAGGCTAGCTGGCTAACTTCAAGCTCCGTTTATAGTTTATAAAGCAAACAACAATAGCAAACAAACAAACTATTCACTCCCCAGTGGAGTCGCCATTTTTTTTTCCGAGAAAACTAGTGTCTTTTCAATCTGCTAGTCCCACTAAGACGGGTAGCTATCTTAGAAACAAACAATCAAAGAAAATTCTAATTTCCTTTATGTATGATAGATAAGAGAGAAGCAAAGGAGACCAACTTGGGTCTTTCACTTGGCTCCTTGCTTGTTTCCACTCTCCCTTGATAGAGCTTGCCACTCTTCTCCTACTTGTCCCACTTTAGAGAATGCCTATAGAGGCAAAGAAAAAAAACACCATCAAAGCATCTCGATCTATAATATCATAAAAAATGTAGAATCAAAAATACATTGACCATACAATTGCATCCACAAATAACAAGATTCACAAATACACGATTATATGGAGGAAAACTCAAAGAACTTTATTAATAGTAGAAGAGAGGATTACAACCCAGCTGTCTGATCCAGCATCATCCTCCCAACATCAAAGCCCTCTTCACCTCATGAAAAACAAGATCACCCAATAGTAAAATGCTCCTTCTCAAAGACAAACCAACATCACTTCTTTACAAATTACAAAGTTCCAACCTCTAGATCTCTCAGATGAGAGATCCATTTGTAGATATTTGCAGAGGTGTGAGTCAGCTCTGGGTTTTTGATTAGTGTCATTCCACTGATATTTCTTCATTCCACTGATATTTCTTCATTCCACTTGGAGATTTCATTGATCTCTTACTCATCCCTGGGAGAATTCAGAGAGGCAAGTGTCATATGAGAAGTTTCTAGAAGATTCTATGGGTATCCACTTAGCAAACTGTCTCTGCCATTTGTCTACTCTCGCTCATCGCAACCTACAGAAGGCTCTTTCAGTATGCATCACACCTACCTAGTGTAGTAGCTAGTATGCATCACACCTTGACCATGGAGCAATCAATATGGTCCAGTTTTGGCTAGTTTAGAGTGGTTTTTCAAGTGGAACTTCTGGGAAATGATGTAATCATTTGACCATGATTCTTTAGGGTATGAAACAACAATTTTAGGGGTTAAAGAGCCCTTGGTTTATCAACATATATAATTGGGGTTGCAGTGCCCAAATATGTATATAACAGGTGCAGAACAACAACAAGAAGTTCACCACATGAAGTCTTCAAGTGGGTAGCACTGCATACAAACATTGTAAAAGTATCATTGTATAGAGTCATTGTAAAAGCATAACTGTAAAAGTTGTACAAGTGTCCATCTGCCAAGAGTTGAAGAGGAAGTGTCGAGTGGTCTAGGATCATCATTAGGTGGTTGTGTCATAGTTGGGGTTATGGTCTAGTGTGTCTTCTTCTTCTACATCATTCTATATCATTGTAAAGTGGACCATTTTCCCTGGTACAAGAGTCCATTCTTGTTTTATTCTTCTATAGGGTGGTAGGGTGTGTTGGAAATAATACTGAGAGGCGGGGTGAATCAGTATTATCACATTAATAAAACTTTTTCATTTCCAAACTCTGATTCATATATGCTACTTCCACAACTTCTTATGATTAAGTTAATTGAGCTTCAACGAGTGCATTAGAACATTATCAACCATATTATCAGTTAACAGATGCAATAAAATAGAATAGATCATCACACATAAGGAACACACATGAACACCATGATATAAGGTGGAAACCCAATGCGAGAGAAAACCACCTGCTACAAGTCATCTCAATCTTCTTCTTAATAAGAAAATCCTTTTACAATATTTGTACTGGTGCAGTCTTATACCAGTACGGGAGCTACAACCCCCTTTGCTCTTGAACTAGTCGATCCATTTACTAGTACGCAGACTGCTACCTGCTACAATGCTCCAAAGATTCCCCTTTGCTTTTGTACTAGCTTAAGTACTAGTACGTAGGTGCCGACCTACAATCTTCTCTCCTCCAGGTACCACGTTTCATCGATTTTCATACTGGATACACTGAAGCACAACACATAACTTCACCTTCTGTGGCGTCGCGCACCTCCGCAGTTGCGCCTTCTGTGGCGCCTCCGCACTGCGCCTTCGGTGGCGCCTCTGTGGCATCTCCTATGGCACCTCCGCACTGCGCCTTCTATGGCGCCTCTGTGGCGTCTCCGCACTGTGCCTTCTGTGGCGCCTCTGTGGCGTCTCCGCACTGCGCCTTCTGTGGCGCCTTCGCACTGCGCCTTCTGTGGCACCTCTGCACTGCGCCTTCTGTGGCGCCTCTGCACTGCGCCTTCTGTGGCGCCTCTGCACTGCGCCTTCTGTGGCGTCTCCACACTACGCCTTCTGTGGCGTCTTCTGTGGCGCCTCTGTGGCGTCTTCTGTGGCACCTCTGCACTGCGCCTTCTGTGGCGCCTCCGCACTGCGCCTTCTGTGGCGCCTCCGCATTGCGCCTTCTGTGGCGCCTCCGCACTGCGCCTTCTGTGGCGCCTCCACACTGCGCCTTCTGTGGCGCCTCCGCATTGCGCCTTCTGTGGCGCCTCCGCACTGCGCCTTCTGTGGCGCCTCCGCACTGCGCCTTCTGTGGCGTCTCTGTGGCATCTCTGCACTACGCCTTCTGTGGCGCCTTCGCAATGTGCCTTCTGTGGCGTCTCCTGTGGCGCCTCCGCACTTCCGCAGCAGTAGCGCTCGAGAGATCACCCTTCACAGATTCGCTTTCCACTTCACTTTCATATAGATCAAGCTTTTGAAACAGTAACCCAATATTTCAGATCTTAAGATATTCAACCCAAAAGCATCCCCAAGCCAAATGATCTCCTTTGCTTTATATAGGCAAGCTCTTCCTCAAATCATGGACCAATACCACGGGCCAAAACCATACTAACACAATACCATGAACCCAATACTTGGGGTCAACACTTTTGGATGCAATACCACGGACCAAAACCATAGGATAAAAAAACTGTCGGACTAATACCATGAACCAACCATGAAAGTGTGTGAACGTTTCTCCACATGAAATAAACTTTTCTCTTCATAAAATTCCGTGAACTTTTCTCCACATGAAATAAACCTTTCTCTGCATAAAATTACATGAACTTTTCTCCACATGAAATAAACTTTTATAAACTTTT
>APFE031128099.1:227593-243761 GCA_000404065.3 Pinus taeda | reverse complement strand
TTCAACCCCAATAAACGCCCCACCCTTGCTCAAAGTTCTGGCAAGCAACCTGCATCAACGATAGACAAAGATACAATTACATCGAATCATAGCTGTGAGACCCATCCAACAAATGATTGTTAGACTCCCCTGCGTGTTATGCTTATTGCTAAAAAAATCAACCAAAAATAATATGTAACACATTGAAAAAAATCATACCTGTAATGTCAATGAATTCTTGTTTCTTTGTTTATCACAACAATCTCAAAGTCCATTTTTTAGCAAATGAATTGTTCCTTATTTCAGTCTCCTTTTAAAATCGTTCGGACCACTGCATGAACTCTGATACAACGACTTCCGCATACCATAACTTTTAAAGATAGTAATTTAAAAAAAAATAGATATTTTCAACAAAAATAGCAATTCTTCGTATCTAAAAAAAGATTGCTAGAGTTCATTGTAAAGGAGAGGAAGGGATTATTTGATTCTCATACTGTGTATTATTCTGTATTTTTGTAATTTGTATCTATTTTTTCCTTTGGGCTACATCATTTGGGATCAGAGTAGGAAGATGGCTGGAAGAGGAAGAGGAAGAGCAGGTCTTGCTCAGATGCAGCGAGAAATGCAGAATCTTCAAAGGCAAGTTCCAGAGCTTACAAACGCACTGATTAACCAGAGAGTAATACAAAGAGAAATGTCTAATGAGGAGACAGACCATGAACATGAAGATCAACAAGTAGAAGAGCAGCTAGGGAACCTGACTTATGTAGAGAGAGTGCTCATGGCTCTAGAAGGGAGAAGTGATGGGGTAAAAATGGAAGTCCCGGACTATGCAGGGAGTCTTAAACCAGAGGAGTTGATAGATTGGCTTAACGCCATGGAGAATTTTTTTGAATGGAAGCCTATGACAGAGGAGAAGAAGCTAAAATTTGCATGCTCCAAATTAAAAGGTCACACCATGATATGGTGGGATCATGTGCATAAATATAGAGCAAACAACGGGAAAGGAAAGATTGAAACTTGGAGCAAGATGGAGAAAACGTTGCACCATAAATTTTTGCCATTGGACTATGTCCAAACCCTTTTTCGTAGATTTCAGAACCTGAAGTGGAACCTGTCTACCATGGAAGAACTCACACACAAGTTTTATCAATTGTCCATTTGTGCGGATCACAAGGAAACTGATGAGCAATTGGCTGCAAGGTATGTGAATTGTTTTAAATTTACTATTCAGGATGAATTGAGCATGCACATGATTCAGAATGTGGAAGAGGCATACTAATTAGCCTAAAAGGCTACGGAAAAGAAAAATCATCAATTTGCTCAAAGGAATAGGGGAGCAAGAAGGGGAATCTCAACTCCCTCACGGGGTGGTTTCAACGTTGGTAGAGGTGAATCATCTCATACATCTATGAAAGTAGAAGATACACGACAAAATAACCCGACCCAACCTTGAGGAAGTGGATTTCAGAGGTGTCAAGGTTATGGTGGCGACAAAGGAAGACCTTCTGTTGTTTTAAGTGCGGTGAAGAGGGTCGTTGATTGTTTGAATGTTTGAATTTTGATATACGAGTGCCAAGGCAAGGAGAACAACCAAGGTTAAACTTGGCCCAAGCTGAGGATGAAGAAGAAGTGGTTGAGTTTCAAGTTCCACCAGATATGGGGGAGAACCTCATGATGCGGAGAGCCATGGTGGTTTCAGAAAAGGAGCGAAAGGAGAGCAGCGACTGTCAGGATTCTTGGCTTTGGACAAATATCTTTCGAACTAGATGCACTTCAGGAGGAAAGGTATGTCAAGTTATTGTTGATAGTGGAAGTTGTGAGAATATGATTTCCAAAGAGATGGTAGAAAAATTGAAGCTAAAATGTGACATGCATCCCCACCCTTATCGAATTGCATGGTTCAAAAAAGGGAATGAAGTCACTGTAAATAAAAGATGTTTATTCAAATTTTCCATTGGTAAGACTTATAAAGGTGAATTTTGGTGTGATGTAATTCCAATAGATGCATGCCACTTGTTGTTGGGGAGACCCTGGAAATATTACAGAAAGGTCGTCCATGATGGAGAGAAAAATACTTGCACCTTTTGGAAGGATGGAACTAAGGTCGTCTTATTACCCCTTAAAGGTGAAGGGAAAGCCGAGAATCTACTGTCAGAAAAACAGTTTGGTAAAGAAATAAAAGTGACAGGCTGTTGCTATGCAATGGTGAAAAAAGTAGCATGGGAGGATGTCCCAATAACCAAGATCCTAGAAGAGTATGTTGATATTATGCCCAACGACGTGATGGACAACCGCCGATGAGAGATACTCAACATCACATTGATCTAATTCCAGGAGCATCTTTACCTAATCAAGCAGCCTGTCGGATGAGTCCTACACAACATGTAGAGCTTCATCGACAAGTGGAAGAACTTATAAATAAAGGTTTGGTAAGGGAAAACATGAGTCCTTGTTTTGTACCTGCATTGTTGACTCCAAAAAAAGGAGGTGAATGGAGGTTGTGCACAGATAGCAGGGCCATTAATAGAATTACCATCAAGTATCAGTTTCCTATTCCGCGCTTGGATGACACGATGGATGTGCTGGCAGGAGCTCAATTTTTTAGTAAAATTGATTTACGAAGTGGGTACCACCAGATCCATATTCAAGAAGGGGATGAGTGGAAAACTGCCTTCAAGACTAGAGATGGACTATATGAATGGATGGTGATGCCTTTTGGGCTATCCAATGCTCCTATTACTTTCATGCGGTTGATGAATATTGTGCTTCGCCCTTATATTGGTAAGTTTATTGTTGTTTATTTTGATGACATTTTATTTTTCAGTAAATCCAAGGAAGATCACTTGCAACATTTAAAGATAATCTTGGATCTATTGAGAAAGCATCAACTTTATGTAAACTTGAAGAGATGTAGTTTTTTGCAAGAAAGTTTGGTATTTCTGGGTTTTGTCATCTCAACAGAAGGAGTGAAGATGGATTCTGAAAAGGTCAGGGTAATTTTGGAATGGCCCCGTCCAAGGAGCATAACAGAGGTAAGAAGTTTTCATGGGTTGGCTACATTTGTACAGAAAGTTTATTGATAATTTTAGTAGTATCGTAGCACCCATCACTGATTGCACCAAAGGAAAGACGTTCTTATGGACCAAGGAGGCTGAGGAAAGTTTTAATTTTCGAAAGAAAAAGGTAGCAGAGGCCCCCATCTTAGCATTACCAGATTTTGATAAAGTGTTTGAGGTAGATTGTGATGCTTCACATATAGGCATTGGAGCCATTCTCAGCCAAGCAGGTAGGCCCATTGCATTTTTTAGTGAAAAGTTGAATGAGATAAAAAAGAACTACTACACTTATGATGTGGAATTTTATGCAATCGTACAAGCATTATGACATTGGAAGCATTATTTAGTGCCGAAGGAGTTTGTGTTATTCACTGATCACATTGCCTTAAAATATGTAAATACTCAAAAGAAATTGAGCAATATACATGCAAAGTGGGTCTCTTTCTTGCAAGGCTACAATTTTGTTTTGAAGCACAATTCTGGAAAACAAAATTAGGTTGTAGATGCTTTAAGCAGGCGTGTTGTTCTTTTAACCACTATGGAAAATCAGGTAATTGGGTTTGATTCAATTAAGGATCTCTATCTGTCTGATCCTACTTTTGGAAATATTGTGGAACATCTGAAGAATCTAGATGTGGGGAATGTGGGCCTTGTTCGTGACGAATGTTTCCTACAAGATGGTTACCTCTTCAAGGGAAAACAACGTTGCATTCCAACTGGTTCTATGCGAGAACATATTATCAGGGAGCTTCATAGTAGTGGTTTGGCAGGGCATTTTGGGAAGGATAAGACATTATCCTTAATAGCGGAAAAGTATTACTGTTCGACGATGAAGAAGGATTTCACCAAGTATGTGGCACGGTGTAGGATTTGTCAAGTGGCTAAAGGGCACTCCCAGAATACAGGGTTGTACATGTCGTTACCTATACCCCTGAACCCTTGGTCAGATGTGAGCATGGACTTTGTATTGGGGCTCCCACATACACAACGAGGTAATGATTATATTTTTGTGGTTGTTGATAGATTCTCCAAAATGGCTCATTTCATCGCTTGCAAAAAAACTAGTGATGCATTGAGGGTGGCACAATTGTTTTTCTTTCTAGAAATTTTTAGATTGCATGGTGTACCCAAAACCATTACCTCTGATAGAGATACTCGGTTCTTGGGTCATTTTTGGCGGACTTTGTGGAAGAAAATGGGGACTAAGTTACAGTTCAGCAGTGACTATCACCCCTAAACAGATGGACAAACCGAGGTAGTGAATCGAAGCTTGGGAAACATGTTACAAAGCATTGTTGGTGAGAAGCCTAAGCAGTGCGATTTTGCTTTACCCCAAGCATAATTTGCCTGCAATAGTTTTGTGAATAGATCCACATGTAAATCTCCATTTCATATTGTTTATGGCCAAAATTCTTCAGGTGTCCTCGATCTGTTGCAATTACCGCTTCATGATAGAATTAATGATGACGGAGAAGCATTTGCTGAACACATTCAACAATTACAAAAAACAATGAGACATAAATTGTAAGACAGTAACCAACAACAAATGTTGGTTGACGCCCTCAGGTCTTTAACGAGGGTGATTTGGAGATGGTTTATTTGAGGAAAGAGAGGTTTCCTAGAGGAACCTACCACAAGTTGAAGCACAAGAAGATTGGTCCTTGAAGATTCTTAAAGAAATCAATGATAATGCTTATAAGGTTGATTTGCCAACTTGTGTTCAATGTTTCTGATTTATATGTATTCCATGGGCTGAATCAGGGAAATAACAACGAGGAGGAGGTGGATTGGCAACAAACCATTCCACGTAGGAAAAAGGAACAAATTGCGTGTATCCTCGATAGGAAGATTGTTCAGACTCGACAGGGACAATATAACAAGTATTTGGAACATTGGGAAGGCTTCGCACTGGACGAAAGTACATGGATCACAGAGAGGGAATTGCAGGCCTTAGACCCTGTTCAATGGCAATAGTTTGAGAACAGCAACTTGCAGGAGCTGCATTCTTTTCAACCAGAGGAGAATGATGCAGCGATTTCCGCATACCATGAATTTTAAAGATAGTAATTTAAAAAAAAATAGTAATTAAAAAAAATAACAATTCTTCGTATCTAAAAAAAGATTGCTAGAGTTCATTGTAAAGGAGAGGAAGGGATTATTTGATTCTGATACTGTGTATTATTCTATATTTGTGTAATTTGTATTTGTTTTTCCTTTGGGTACATCAAACTCGCTCCCCCGAGGCAACAAGGCAGTTGTGTAATTTGTATTTGTTTTTCCTTTGGGCTACATCAAACTCGCTCCCCCGAGGCAACAAGGCAGTTTGAGGAAGTGTCAACCCTGAAGCACACCTACTTCTTGGATTTTGGTGGTCGTGAGTTGTTAGTTACTACCTACATGAGCTGTTGCCCACTTTGTGGTGGATCTGTGAGGTAATAGGGCATGCTTTTTTATTCTCATTATTTTTACTTAGCACAACAAACTTTTAGTTATTTTAGTTTAGTTTTAAATGAGGTTTAGTTATTACTTTAATTACTTTAAATTTTTAGTTTAATTATGTTACTTCAATATTTATAATAGTTTAGTTTATTATTTTGGATTATGAGTTATATATTTTTATATTATTACTTTTCAATATTTATAATAATTTAGTTATGTTATTTTTATTTTGAGTTAATATACTTTTATATTATTACTTTTCAATTTGTAGTTTGGTTTGAATTATTGAGTTTTTCACTTTATTTTTTAATTTAATATGATTATATTTGATATTAAATATAATTTTAATTTTATTTTAATTACAAAATGTAAAACATGATACCCCGAAAATTGATGAGTTCTCATAATGACGGAATTTCATGACTAACATAATCCACATGGCACACAAATTTAAATTTTTAAGTGACGAAATTTCATGAATGACATAAACCACATGTCACACAAACTTTTAAGTGAATCAAATGCTAACATATATTAATTTTAATTAAAATAAAAATACTTTAATGATTTATAAAATAAAACATTAAACATTAATAGACTGGTATGTTTAATTAGACTGGTACCCTACCCGGGAAAGGAGTAATAATACCTCTTTATTTCATATATTAAACATTATAACCTAACTCTTCATATATTAAACATTATAACCTAACTCAAAAACAAACTAAGATATATATTAAACATTATAATGAACCTAAGTCAAAAACAAATTAAATAGAAAACTCTTTACTCGTAAATGAGACCTCAATTCAACAACCATAAACCCAACTACCGCGTGATAACCATAATAAGAAATTGGATACAATTAAATTTAACAACTCTGAACCCACCTACCATAGTAAGAGAACAGTGAGCATTAACATTTTCCAGAAGCTTTTAGCTCGCACGACCAGTGAGCCAGGTCGTGGATTCGAATATGGCAAGCTACAGGATCGCTCTTTTTCTGAAGAGTGCCTTGTCGTCTGGTGAAGAATTTCTTCTTGTGCGTGAAAACCTGCCATCTGCAATTCCTGTGGATGATGATGAATTCGGGCATCCTCGCTATGCAGATTCTGATTTGTGGGATATCCCCTCCGCTGCTTTATCTCCTCATTCAACTAAAACTCAGTTTGATCCCGCCTTCCAGACAGTTGTCCAAGACGTGCAACATGCACTTGAAAACCTGGAGCTTCGCGGATTTGATATCTCCTCTGCCATTCAACAGGTGAATATCCATGGCTAATTACTATAATTACTGTTTTTTCTCAAATCAAAACATCTCAAACAAATGGAATTTATTAATTACTGTGGAGTACAAATGACGCAAGTAGGGTAAAGTTACATCTCCTCTGATAACCGCGGTTTGAAGTTTAAACCATCCCGCGCGACGAGACTTTGCTAGTATATATTGTTAAGTGACAATGATGAAAATTGTACTGATTAGGAATTGAACCCGACACCTGGCAGGTGGGCTGCTCGATCACTGAGCTACATGCCAATTTCATTACGGGTATTACCTGGTTAGAGTGCAAATTGGGATTCCAACACCCCTTTCAAATCATACTACGGGCCTACGTAGGAGGCTCAGGGCTTTGGGAATTCCTAGCCACCCAACCAACCAAGGTTCCAATGCTATAATGGAAACTGGAATGCTAGGAATCGAGCACAAGTCTTTGAGTTGTTTTACTACCGAGCTACATGCTCGTTAAATGGCGGACAACGCCTTATTTGGACCCTGAATTTGATATTCCAAGGAATGGTGTAATATCGGCTGATAAATCTGGAGGACACTAGACACTGGGTAAGTCATAGTAAAGCAGGAATAAAATTCATCCTCATCCATGTCATATCCTACCTTCTTTTGTTCTTATCAGTGGAGTGCGCATTGACCAAGAGCTACTAGGTCGGCCTTGATCATCCTGGACGAGTTCACCATCACCATCATCTTGCAGGCCAACATAATCCCATATTCTAGTAGGTCCAAGTTCCAAGATGGTACTCTTGACTTTGTCGAGACAAAAGTTGAGATTTGAATTAAAAAACACCAAAGATTTTGTCTTTTGTGACGTAGGGTGATTCTGCTTGATAGAGTGGATAAATGCATGTTCACTCCAGTTCCACTTGCATGCTAATGACCTAGTGACATGTGAGTGTGAAGCAAAAGGGACTTCAATCTCATTGTCAAAATATAACAATGAAAATTAATAGTCAATCTTACAATTTTCAAAGTTCGAGATCCTTTTAAAGTTAGCTGTAAAAGCAAACAGATAGCCAACCAATGAAGCAAGGGAATATTGCTCCTGGAAGTCTATGACTCTATAGTCCAAGTTTATTCCTATAATCATTTGTATGCACAATCTTCATTTGCAAATTTACCTGTTAATTTCAAATACTTCTACACCTCAATCCTTATGGTTGTGAGATAATCACAATCAAAACACCTGTCCCAAATTTTTATAAAATCCACCAGCTTTTGGTCTCTTATGAAACCGGTTTGGATTGAGTGGAAATGCCAGAAGATGAATAGGGAAGTGAAGCATTTTTCACCTCCTGAGTACCCACACCTTATCCTTGGTATCTGGGTGAATTTAAGAATGCTCACCAAATAGGGTCTTCAAGAGCCCCTCTCTCATCTTGTCCACCCCCTTATAAACATCCCCCATGAATTGTTGGTCACTGTTAAATATAAATAAGGCATCAACTATAGGATTAATATAGTCACTTTATCCTCAACCCCCCTCCAAAATTCATTAGATGCACTAGTGATGAGCTTTTCAATTTTGTATCATCAAAGTTTGAACCCCTTCCACCTACGCTATTCAATAGAGACCACCACCTCTGCAGGTGATAAATGTGCTTTTAGGAGATGCTGTAATCTAACAAAGGTGGATGTAAGTCTAGTTTCTAAATCTCAAGACATCTATAAAAGTATGTATTTCTGTAAAAAAGTTCAGACAATGATAAGCAGATTCTGCACTCAGGAATGTAATGTAAATCCCGGATATATTTAAAAACTGAAGATACCAATCAATATAACAGCTATAGAGTATGTCAACTGAACGGCAAAAACACATATTGCTGATAATATAAACAACAAACACACAGATCCGAACTCTCAAAACAGCATTTGAATTTTGTATTGCATTAATTGTAAAGAATAAAATCACAGTGCAAAAAGCCTAATTCTCTAACTCTCTAACCATCCCGGTGGTGTGCCATTTAGGTCTTTTATAGAATAAGGGACAAGGGAATATACAATGCCTCTGGAGACTTGCAAGCAGCACTAGGTGTGACAGGGTTTGACTGTGTCAAACCTAAACTCTAATCTGAATGCCTAGTGCACCCTAACTGCGTGGATAAGGTTGCCTAGGGAACTGCCGTTCCTTCTGGAGATAACTGCATCAAGCAAACTGCTAGTGCCTCCTAGAGATTTGTGCCCTCATCCCATTATAGACAGCTCTCATGCAATCACCTTAGGTAGCCCTGTGATCTGCACCCTGTTTACAAATGGATCATACATGTAATCTAAAAACTGAACTGAACTGAACTAGAACTGAAGTAGAAACTGAACTGAACTAGAATTGAATTAGAAAGTGAGCTGAAACTGGAATTTGATAAATCTGGAACAGCAGTGCATTGAGCTTAACTCTTGGTGGCAGAATTGTAAATATACTAAGATTGGTGCATGGATGCATGTTGACCTCTACTCCTCTATGTAACTGTGCCTCCCTCGCACTTTGTTGTGCACAAGAACTTAGCAAACTATTGCCATAGCTGCTGCTGTATGGACCTGTTGCCATACCTGCTGGCTTTGTGCACCCTAATGTTGCGGGGAGGACTTTTCAAGATAAATCAAGTAAAATCTAACACTCCCTGTGAGGAAAATGTTCTCTCCCAATCCCAGTCTTTCCTTGAATTACTTGAACTTCCCTTTTGCCAAGGGCTTAATCAAGATATTCACAACCTTCTGATTTGTTTGAAGTTTGAACATACTCAAAAGCCACTCCTACCTTCTGAACTTTGTCCTGAAGAGAGTTGTACTGGTACCTGATGTCAGTGTGCTTGCAGGGATTATGGAATGCTGGATTTCCGAAGAGTTTTATACATCTCCGATTGTTACAATAAAACACAGTGGGCTCCAACATCTCACATGTTAGCTCTACTATCAACTTGTGAAGCTAGATGGCTTCACAACTAGTAGTATTGGCTACTATGTACTCTGGCTCCACTAAACTCAATGCCATTGATGCTTGCTTCCTATTAACCAAGACAGTACTCTTGAAGTCAATGCGAAGTAGTCTTCCTGTCACCAGTGCCCCCTATCAAGTCAGAATCAACAAACCCATGCAACATAAACTCATTATGTCCTATATAACTCAAACCATAATGTACTGTGTGCCTTCCAAATAACAAAGCATGTGTTTTGCAACTGCCCAGTGAATTTGCCTTGGCAAAAGCATATATTGGCTCAAAGTGTTCATTGCAAAACATATATTAGGCTTGGTATTAACCACATACATCAAAGATCCAATCAATTGTTTATAGACTGAAGGATCTACCAAATTTGAATTCAAATCATTGTGCAACTTTTAATTTGGTTCCATGGGAGTAGCTAAGGGCTTACAATCCATCATCTAAAATCCCTTCAGAATCTTAATTACATACTTATCTTGTTGGAGGAACACCTCACCTAGACTTTACTGCCCTTCTAGACCCAAGAAATAGTCCTTTATCTCGATCTCTTGTGCCAAGTCTATCTTGCACCTTGCTTTGATCCTCTTAGAACTCCTTGTTAGTGTTGGGTCGTCTACATATAGGATCAAAACAAGTAGATCAAATCTATTGAAAAATGAATAAAGATTGGGATTTGGAGAAGTTTTGATGAAAGCCCAAACTTAACAAATAATCATTGGTACTAGAGTACAAAACATGTGATGTCTGCTTTCATCCCATAAAGGGCTTTCTTCAACTTGCACACATGGGTATCTAGTTAGTGCACCTCAAACCCTTTGGGCCGAGTAATGTATACTTCTTCCTCGATCACATCATTTAAGAAAGCTATCTTTATATCCACCTAATAAAAACTAATGAGAAACTGATGCTAAAGGCATAATAGTCCTAATAGAAGTATACTTGCGATTTGGAGCAAAGGTATCCTCATAGTGAACTCCCTCTCTCTAAGAGAATCCTCTAGCTACAAGCCGAGCCTTGTACTTCTCTATCCTACCATTAGCTGGATGCTTTACCTTGTGCAACCACTAATTTTCCATCTGGTAGACGCCATCTCTCACACGTCCTTCTTCACGATGTAGTTGTACTCGACCACGGGATCTTGCCATATTTTCTCATATGTTGCTTCTCCCTAATTGGAAGCATTGCATCAATGATGGAAAACATTAGTGCATTAGTGTAAGACAATTGGGAACAATGTTGCACGATCCTTCCCCCCACAAAGGATCCAAGGCCAGAACCACGTCTTGTACGGATCCTTGGGCGTTCCTTCGACGGAACCACTGATCTGAAAATCGGATCCGTGGTTCTTTCGTTTTGAGGCGATTCCGGGAAATCTAGAACCACGTGAGCCCGATCTGCGGTTTTGGGCAGATCCGTGGAGGTTCGGGCACAAATCCGCGTAGATCACCAGCAGATCTTGAGGGAGATGGGCGGTTCCATGAGGTTCTAAATTAAGTAAAAGTGACATTCTCCTTTATCTTTCATTTTCATCCTTTTACTTAATTTTTAACATTACCATGAAATGACTTGGGATGTTTGAGAGTGGTTCCAACCTCATCGGACTTCACATGGAGAAAATATAATTTCATATCCTATTCAAAATTTAGCAGACTCAACAGTTTTGAGGAATTCAAGATCAATGAGATTGGGGCATTTCATTAGATTATATCATGTATGAGGGTATTGTTGAGAAATCTATAGGGCTATAGTTAGGATGATTTCTCTTAAACTTGATAACTGCTTGTGATGTCTTTTTTACTTTTTTCTTACTTCTTAGCTTCTTCTCTTATTATTATGTTATTCTTATCATCAAACAACTACCAAAACAAGAAGATCAACAGTACACAGGAACACAGGATATAGGTTGTAAGCGAGGGCCAAAACCTCTTCACTTGAGAGGAAAACCCACAAATCTCTTCTCTTCTTATAGATTCTTCAAATGACGAATTCCAAGACCTCTAGACCAAGACCAATACCCTTCCAAGACCAAGTCCAACCTTCTTGATGTTGTGCGTCCTTTGTCCAAGTCAAACCCAGTCAAATCTCTTTCAATTAAACAACTTCGATCCCCAACTACAAAATTTCGGCCTCTAATACAGGTCTGAAATTTTTGGCCCCTACAACAACTGTTGCCTCCACACATGTGAGCAAATATAGGGCTTCCAAGTCTTCTTTTGACCTTCGCTTGAATTTCTCCTTCTTCTAGGGCTTGAAGATGACCTAATAGACCTTCCTTCGACCTTCTTTCCGCATTGTCTCCAAGTTCAATCTTGCAGCAGCAAAATCCTAGCCTCCTTCCTTTGCATGTGTGAAAAGAGAGATAAATAACCCAAACACTTGTCCTTCGTCCTCCTTCGTCTTCTCCTTAGCTAGAATGATGAGAGAATGAATTATGTCCATAGGAGGTCAAGTTCCCTCCTATATATAGGTGTTAAAATTGGCAACTAGGGCCAAACTCCATGTGGGTCAGCTTATTTATGGCATCTGATATTTTTCTTGGATTCCTCTCTCCGAGAGGTGTAGGATTGATCCAAAGATCATCCGATTCTAACATGTATTTATGGAGATATGAATTTATTTGTATTATTGACAATTTGTCAAGGTCGGCTAGCAAGCAAGTTACCCCCAGCTCAACCTCAACATTGCATTTAAATAGAGGAGACCTCAAGTCATTTGTGACACACATCATCACATGATCTCTCTCTACTTGTTTGGGTATGTCTTCTCACAAGGAGGACACAGTGGAAAGAGATATCTAGGAAGCCCTAGCCGCAGATCTAAGGAGCCCTCATACGCAACTAGAGAAGGAGCCCTAGCCGCAGCAAGAGAAGGGGAGACCCTAGCCGCAACAAAGGGAGCAAGAAGAAGCCTGTTGATAGCGTGAAAGAAGCATGAGAATTTCTGGTTGCTGTAGGTGACAGCGTAGTGATAGAGGCTGTTCCTAGGCATGGCTTAAGGACTGTTTGGAAGGCGGGGTAGCAACAACAATAAGGTGAGGCAGTGCATTGAAGAAGTCTGCTCTAAAGGCTCTGAACAGATCATCATAGGTATATGGTTGGGTGATAGAAAGTGCAGACAGATAAGCCTAGTTCTTATAGGCTACAATGCTGCTGTGTTAATGATGTTCGTACACTGTTTTGAGGACGTTTGCTACAGGAGTTTCTATGTGTTAGGCCACAGGCCACAACACCATAGGAAGGCTGCATAGGCTAGGGTGTGCCAGAACATCATATCAAAGAGGAGTTACTAAAGGGTATGCTGCAACTCTCTTACGACTGTTTGGAGACTGTCAAGGAAGTTTAGGGCTGCTGCAAGTGCCCTAACTAGAACAACAATCTACTGCAAAATGAAATCAGAATTATGAGTAGTGTTTGGGTTGATTGAGCTTACTGTTGACTGGGCTTGATCAAGTCATTTAGAGGAAGATTGTTAAAATTGGAAACTAGGGCCAACCTCCATGTGGGTCTACTTATTCATGGCAGCTGATATTTTTCTTGGATTCCTCTCGTTGAGAGGTGTAGGATTGATCTAAAGATCATCCGATTCCGACATGTATTCATGGAGATATGAATTTGTTTGTGTTATGTGACAATTCGTCAAGGTTGGCCAACAACCAAATTACCCCCACTTATCCTCATCGTTGCACTATAAATAGAAGATGTTTGCAAGTCATTTGAGACACACACTCACACCTCTTGTGATTTCTTCCTCTCCACTCGTTTGGGTTTTGGTGGAAGGAGAAGTCACCAAGAGTATACATTGCCCTAAAAGGAGATGCCCTAGCCCTAACGCTGTCATGCAAATAGCCCTAACACAGTCATGGAAGAAGGCTTAACGGAGGCATGAATAAAGGCACCTATATGCTGTCCTAAGGAAAGACCTACACGCTGTTCAGAAGAGCCCTAACCGCAGTTCTGTTTGTGCCCTAGCCACAAGTGAACAAAACTCATTAAGATACGCTTTTGAAGTAGCCGCAGTTAATTGAGGACAAGACGTGAGGAATGATAGGACTGTTTTGGGTTAGTTTCATCCTCTACACAAGTCCGAGTTGAGGGGAAAGGAAGCTGCAAGTCATAAATGAATTCTGGGTTGTTTTAGGGTCACTTAAGGGATGACTTACCTCTTCTTTAAGGAGCCGCAGCGTACTGAAGTCTTGAGGCAGCCACATGTTATTTTGGGCAGCTATAAAAGGAGGCTGAGACTCTATTTTAGGGATCAATTCAGCTCAACAAGAAGAAAAGGTAAGGCCGCAGCAATTTCAAGGAAGTTTGGGCATGTTTGAGTGGGCTAAAGATGACTGTCATCTTGCCCTAACCAGACCTTCAATTGCAGCAGAGATATATCAATCAAGAGGAAGATGCATGTTGTATCTATGTTGAGTTTGTGCTTGGTGGAAGGTTGTCCATGTGTGGACAGAAGTTTATGCAACTTGTTGGAGCAAGTGAAGTCAAGCTACAATCTTGGGTATAGGATCTAGGCGACTAATGCAGTGATGGATGGAGCAAAGATCCGTATTATAGAGGGCAATTTAGGATGTCCTTCTTGGAGGTTTGATATCTCGGATGAGGTATAGTAAGGTACCTCTGCTAAATCATATTTACAAGTTACAACTAGCTGCTTTGCTAGGCTGCAAGCCATAGCTAGCAGCTAAGGCTGTTCCATGACAGTATTGATTTATGCAGCATGTAGGTGACAACATGATGGATGCAACATGAAAGTGCAGCATGGTGCAACATAATGATGATGAAGTGCAGCATGAAAGTGCAACATGGTGCAGCATAGTGATGATGGATGTAGCATGAAAGTGCAGCATGGTGCAACACAGTGATGATGAATTGCAACATGAAAGTGAAACATGGTGCAACATAGTGATGATGAAGTGCAACATGGTGTAGCATAGTGATGATGAAGTGCAACATGAATGGTGCAACTTAGTGTAATGAAGTGTAACACAGTGATGGGTGCAGCACAGTGATGGGTACAACATGGTGATAGAATCACCTGTGTAAGGTATGATTTAGCAGAGGTACAGTAAGGTACCTCTGCTAAATCATATTTGCAAGTTACAACTAGCTTCTTTGCTAGGCTGCAAGCCATAGCAAGCAGCTAAGGCTGTTCCATGACAGTATTGATTTATGCAGCATGTAGGTGACAACGTGATGGATGCAACATGAAAGTGCAGCATGGTGCAACATAATGATGATGAAGTGCAGCATGAAAGTGCAACATGGTGCAGCATAGTGATGATGGATGTAGCATGAAAGTGCAACATGGTGCAGCACAGTGATGATGAAGTGCAACATGGTGCAACATAGTGATGATGAAGTGCAACATGGTGTAGCATAGTGATGATGAAGTGCAACATGAATGCTGCAACTTAGTGTAATGAAGTGTAACATAGTGATGGGTGCAGCACAGTGATGGGTACAACACAGTGATAGAATCACCTTTGTTCATATCTGCTACCTCATGTGTCATCTTCCTAGAGAAGATCTCTGCTCTTATTTTTGACAAGTCAAAATGTTGACTTCTGATTTATATGTACTATCTCTCTCTCCACTGAACTATTGAAGAACATAACAAGAATTGATCAAGGGTTTCCCCACATTGGGGTTTGTCCCTGGCTGGCGCCACATCTTGTGTCCTCTTGTGTTCTATGATTTATATTTATGTTCTATCTGCATTTTACTATCATGCTAAATGTGATTGCTAATCTGGAATTGATATTGAGCTAATATGAAAATTGAAGTAAATTTGCTCTTGGCATAGAACATACCTAAATTTAACATGGTATCAGAGGTGAGGTGAAGACAAAGCCCAAGCAAGAGTGAAAGAGCAATCGCCGAAGATAGTTGGACAAGGTCAAAAGACTCAATGGGTTCCTCATCCCACTTCAAATTCACCAAGGGTGAAGTCGAATCAAAGAAGATTATTAGAGTGGCGCAGCGGAAGCATTTGGTGGCCTACCTAAAGGTCACTTCAATGGGAAGTCCAGATCTAAGGGTGGAAGGAAAGGTAGATGCCTTGCTTGCAATGAGTTTGGCCATTATGCGAAGGAGTGTCCGAATAGAAGGGACACATCACTTGATGACGATAACAATCATTCCAGGGGCATCTTCAATGATCGAAGGAATGACAGGTACAATGGCAAAGGAAAAAGGAATGCAAGTCATCAAGGAAATGGCCGACTCTTCAAAGAAAGCAAGGAACTCTAAACTCTTTGGGAATCTGGCTTATTGATAGTAGTGCTTCAAGGAAGTTCATCAAATAGAAGGAAGCTCTCTCTAATTTGATAGAGAAGGAAACAATTATGGAGATTATACTTGGAGTCAATGCCACCTATCCCGGAAAGGATGTAGGGAATGTTACCCCTCAATTGAATGAGGGTAACACGATTCAATTACAAGAAGTTTTTTTTT
>APFE031128099.1:177105-226398 GCA_000404065.3 Pinus taeda | reverse complement strand
GTTTCCGGCCGTACGGGCACGTTTCCATTTCGGGAAACGTGCTCGTACGGCCGGAAACGCGTTTCCAGGCCGTACGGTACGCCGAAACGCGTTTCCGTTTCATTTCCTGGCAGAAACACCCTCTGTACCTGCGTTTCCTGCAACTTAGGTTGTGGATGATAGACCTCTCATACCGGTACTTTATGTGGACGATCTCTTTTTGGCAGGTACAAAACCTCTCATTTACAAAAGTAAGAGGGAGTTGGATTTCGGATTTGGAATGGTGAACTACAAGCCCGTGACTACCTCGATGAAGCCTAACTTTATGAAGTTATGCGGTAGTGATTTCGGACCTAATTTGGGAAATGCCTTGAGTTTCATAAACTCATACTAGCATTGATGTTCTTGGTGAACTCCCATCCAGATATATGTTTTGTAGTTAGCATGTTGAGCTCATATATGGTCGAGCCTCACTAGATTGGTGCCAAGAATCATTTGAGATATCTTTAGGGCACAATCTCTCATGGATTGAGATACACTACTAGAAATGTGAAGCTGCATTATTCTGATGCTGATTAGGTAGACAAAGTGGAGGATTGCAAGAGCACTTATGGGTGCTGGTTCTTTTTGGATTCTACTTCGATATCCTGGATGAGCAGGAAGCAGAAGTCGGTTGGTTTGAGCACCATCGAGGCTGAATATATAGCTGTGAGTATGGCCTCATGTGAAGCTCTTTGGTTGTGGAAGCTATTCAGTGCATTGTTTGGACGTGCTGGATACCATCGTGATCTTCTGTGACAACCAGAGGGGGATTCGATTGTTGAGGAATCCCGTGTTCTATGATCGCTCCAAGCATATCGCTCCAAGCATATAGACATCAGGTACCACATTGTCTGGGATATGGTACAACGGGGAGCAAGAAGGCTCCATCACTCTGGGACTGATGTGCAGGTCGCCGTTATTCTAATGAAGCCCCTGGGAAAGGTCAAATTCATCACTTTCCAAGAACAATTAGGAGTCATGGAGAGACTCTTTCCTGAAGGCCCTGTATGATATGGACATTGAGCTCTGGGAGCTTTGAGGGGCTTGGGGGTACTTCGTGGAGCGATAAGCAACCATAGGGTGAGTGGTTCAACCTTCCCCTAGTGGTTTGCTATGTAGGCAGGATGAGTGGTTCATCCTTCTCCTGCCGAGACACAATCATAGGGTGAGTGGTTCAGCCTTCCCCTAGTGATTTGTTGTGTACAGGCTGAGTGGTTCAACCTTCCCTTGGGATAGGATGATATTGATCTGGTATCAATTGGACTTGACTGTGGGTCAGTAAGAGTGATATAACTCACTCTCTTTTGGAACTGATTTCGGATCAGTAAGAGTGGTATGATACACTCTCTTTATTTGGAACTGATTTTAGATCAGTAAGAGTGGTATGATACACTCTCTTTATTTGGAACTGATTTCCGATCAGTAAGAGTGGTATGATACACTCTCTTTATTTGGAACTGATTTCAGATTAGTAAGAGTGTTATGATACACTCTCTTTATTTGGAACTGATTTCGGATCAGTAAGAGTGGTTTGATACACTCTCTTTATTTGGAACTGATTTTAGATTAGTAAGAGTGGTATGATACACTCTCTTTATTTGGAACTGATTTCAGATCAGTAAGAGTGTTATGATACACTCTCTTTATTTGGAACTGATTTCGGATCAGTAAGAGTGGTATGAGACACTCTCTTTTATATGGGACTGACTTTGGGTCAGTAGAGGATGGTATGATTACATTCTCGATCACTTCTTCTTCTTCATAGTACAATAGAGAAGAGCAGAGCAGTGCAGGGCACTGATGGCAGAGATAGTATCGACTGGCAGATGGATTAGCAGATGGAGTTCTCCCTAGTTGAGAGGGAGTGTTAAAATTGGCAACGAGGGCCAAACTCCATGTGGGTCTACTTATTCATGGCAACTGATATTTTTCTTGGATTCCTCTCATCAAGAGGTGTAGGATTGATCTAAAGATCATCCAATTCTGACAGGTATTCATAGAGATATGAATTTATTTGTGTTATGTGACAATTCGTCAAGGTCGTCCAGCAACCAAATTACCCCCACTTATCCTCATCGTTGCACTATAAATAGAAGAGGTTTTCAAGTCATTTGAGACACACACTCACACCTCTTGTGATCTCTTCCTCTCCACTCATTTGGGTTTTGGTGGATGGAGAAGTCACCAAGAGTATATGTTGCCCTAGCCCTAACGCTGTCATGGAAATAGCCCTAACACAGTCATGGAAGAAGGCTTAACGCAGGCATGAATAAAGGCACCTATATTTTGTCCTAACGAAAGACCTACACACTGTTCAGAAGAGCCCTAACCGCAATTTTGTTTGTGCCCTAGCCACAAGTGAACAAAACTCATTAAGATACACTTTTGCAGTAGCCACAGTTAATTGAGGACAAGACGTGAGGAATGATAGGATTGTTTTGGGTTAGTTTCATCCTCAACATAGGTACGAGTTGAGGGGAAAGGAAGCCGCAACTCATAAATGAATTCTGGGTTGTTTTAGGGTCACTTAAGGGCTGACTTTCCTCTTCTTTATGGAGCCGCAAGGTACTGAATGTGAAAATTCCTATACTCGAAGGAACCCAAACTGCATCAAATCTGAATCTACTTCACCTACTTGATTTTTAAATTACATTCATCAAGTTATTCTTCTGAATGCTAAAGCAAATTACTTCTGCATCCTACACTTATTAAATATTTGATCTCATGAAACATAAAACATAGCAAAGAACAAGATACATAGGACACACTTAGTTTTGGACAAAATAGTCCTCGGAAAAACCTAATGTGGGAAAACTGGTGCAACAGTTATGAGGGTTTATTATTATGCAGGGGAAATATCTGAATACAACTCTATGTTGCTCATCTAGCAATCCTTTACAGAGAAAATGCTGGCGTAAAATCTAAGTGAGTTTTACCGCACTTCACTTGGTAGAATTCCGACTGATCCGACACAAGACTGGCTAACCCCGACTATTTCTACGCTGGCTTTGCGTCAACCCTGCATCACCTTCTCTGCCCTCTGTTTCAGCTCTCTCGGTTGTTCCGGCAGTTCCCGACAGTTCTGGCAGTTCTTGGCAGTTACTACAGTTTCGACAGTTTTGGATTCTGTGTGACAGGTAAGTTTTCTGTGTCATCTCTCCCGGCTACTGTGCTGTCTTTGCGTCAGCTCTCCTAGCTGTTTCGGCAGTTCCTTGCAGTTTCAACTGTTCCGACAGTTCTGGATTCTGCGTGACATGCAACTTTTCTGCGTCAGCGCTCTCGGCTACTGCGTTGCCTCTCTGCAAGCTCTCTCCACCTCTTTGTTCTGTATTTTCCGGAAAGTCCTCCTCCAAGATTCTCTCTGCCCCTCAGCTGCAAGATCTCCCCAATTGATTTTCCTCCTGAGAACTTCTCACCTCAGAAAATTGATTTCCTCAATCTCTCTGTGTGTATTTTCAAATGAACCCCCAAGCCTCCATTTTATACTTTTCCTTTTGAGTCTTCAATGACCGAGATTCAGTCTCTAATCAATGGCTAAGATTAAAACATGACTTGATCCGCCTTCTAGATCATTCTCACCCATATTTTGATTAATACCCATTAATATTTTAATTTCCCTAAGTTTAGATTTAGGAACTCCATTAAAAATATTAATTATTTTAATAAAATACAATCTGGGTGGAATTTCATCAAACGGTTTCTGGGTTCTTTAGAACTCATGTGCCTTAGCCTTTCCACCAATTTTCAAGGCTAGAGCACTTTCGATGCCGCCAAAAACTAACACCGAAGTCTTCAGGCAGCCGCAGGTCATTTTGGGCAGCGGTAAAATGAGGCTGAGTTTCTATTTTAGGGCGTAGTTTAGCTCAACAAGAAGAAAAGGTAAGGCTGCGGCAATTTCAAGGAAGTTTGGGCATGTTTGAGTGGGCTGAAGATGACTGTCATCTTGCCCTAACCAGACCTTAAATTGCAACAACGATATATCAATCAAGAGGAAGATGCATGTTGTATCTATGTTGAGTTTGTGCTAGGTGGAAGGTTGTCCATGTGTGGACAAAAGTTTATGCAGCCTGTGGGAGCAAGTGAAGTCAAGCTACAGTCTTGGGTGTAGGATCTAGGCGACTAATGCAGTCATGGATGGAGCAGAGATCCGTATTATAGAGGACAGTTTAGGATGTCCTTCTCGGAGGTTTGATATCTCGGATGAGGTATAGTAAGGTACCTCTGCTAAATCATATTTACAAGTTACAACTAGCTGCTTTGCTAGGCTACAAGCCATAGCAAGCAGCTAAGGCTGTTCCATGACAATATTGATGTATGCAGCATGTAGGTGACAACATGATGGATGCAGCATGGTGCAACATAGTGATGATGAAGTGTAGCATGGTGCAGCATAGTGATGATGGATGCGACATGGTGCAACATAGTGATGATGAAGTGTAGCATGGTGCAACATGGTGATGATGAAGTGCAGCGTGAAAGTGGAACATGAATGGTGCAACATAGTGCAACATGATTGGTGCAAATTAGTGTAATGAAGTGCAGCACAGTGATGGGTGCAGCACAACAATGGAATCACCTGTGTTCAGATCTGCTACCTCTCGTGTCATCTTCTTAGAGAAGATCTTTGCTTTGATTTTTGACAAGTCAAAATGTTGACTTTTGATGTATATGTACTATCTCTCTCTCTGCTGAACTATTAAAGAACATAACAAGAATTGATCAAGGGTTTCCCCACATTGGGGTTTGTCCCTGGATGGCACTACATCTTGTGTCCTCTTGTCTTCGCTCGTCTTCTGCGATTTATGTTAATGTTCTATTTGCATTTTACTATCATGCTAAATGTGATTGCTAATCTGGAATTAATATTGAGCTAATATGAAAATTGAAGTAAATTTGCTCTTAGCATAGAACATACTTAAAATTAATAAAGATTCTGTCTTGTTTGATCAGCATTGACTTCTCTGGTCAAGGCTTTACTGCTGCTATCATAAAATATAAGTTTTGTATATTTGTACTATCTCTCTCTCTTTGTTGAACTATTGAAGAATATAAGAAGATTTGATCAAGGGTTTCCCCACATTGGGGTTTGTCTCTAGCTGGTGCCACATCTTGTGTCCTCCTGTCTTGGCTTGTCTTCTACTGTTTATGTTTATGTTCTATCTACATTTTACTATCATGGTGATGTGATTGCTAAACTAGATATTGATATTGGGCTAACAAGAAAATTGAAGTAAATTGCTATTAAGCATAGAACATACCAAAAATTAACATGGTATCAGGGCTGAGGTGAAGACAAATCCCAAGCAAGAGTGAAAGAGCAATCACCGAAGACAGTTGGAAAGGACAAAAGGCTCAATGGATTCCTCATCTCACTTCCCGGCTGAAGACAAGCTCCGTGTAAAGTTTGACTATCACAGATGGAAGATGTCTCTTGATCTGACATTGGAAGACCAATAAGTGTTGGATTATGTGAAGGGTAAAATCCCTGAGCCTCCATCAAATGCACGAGCTGCTACAAAGAGCAAGTACAACAACGCTGAAGTCAAAGCAAAGAAGATTATCAGAGATTCCATTGACAAGTGTCTGGTGGCCCACATCTTCGATTTGAACACCTCCAAGGAGATCTACGACAAATTGGTAAGCATGTTCAAGATTAGTGATGCAAATCAAATTTTATTTCTCAAAAATAAGCCGAAGGATATTAAGAAGGGCAAAGACGAGGATATTCAATCCTACTTCTTAAGAATCACTGAGATCAAGAATGATCTTGCAATTGGAGAAATTGTATCTGATAGGGAACTTACTATCACCACCCTTAGAGGGCTCCCATCCGAGTGGTATATATTTAGAACCACTATTCTCAATAATGATCAAATTCCAGGGTTTGAAGAATTGATGTCAAGATGCATTCAAGAAGAAACATGAATGGTGGAGCAAGAAATGCCTTTTACTAAAGGCAACCCTACTGCATTCTCCGCTCATGCCAAAAGGAGAAACAATGCAGGGACTAAAGGTCATTTCCATGGAAAGCTTGGATCTAAGGGAGGAAGGAAATGCATATGCTTTGCTTGCAATAAGTTTGGCCACTATGCAAAGGAGTGTCCAAATAGAAGGGACACATCACGTGATGATGATCACAATCATTCCAGGGGCAACTTCAACACCAATGATTGAAGGAATGACAGGTACAATGGCAAAGGAAAAAGGAATGCAAGACATCAAGGAAATAGTCGACCCTCCAAGAAAGCAAGGAACTCCAGGTATGAAGAATCAAATGTTGTTAACAATAAGCAAAAGGATTACTATCTTATGTTGGCCCTCTCCACTACCTCTCCTCTAGACACTTTGGGGAATTGGCTTATTGATAGTGGTGTTTCAAGGCACTTCACTGGATACAAGGAAGTTCTCTCTAATCTGATAGAGAAGGAAACAAACTTGGAGATTATTCTTGGAGACGATGCCACCTATCCCGTAAAGTGTGTAGGGAATGTTACTCTTCAATTGGATCAGGGTAACACAATTCCTTTACAAGAAGTTCTATATGTACCTGATCTCAAGAAGAACCTGGTGTCCATTTCGGTAATGGAAGACAAAGGATACAAAGTGGCATTTATCGATGGAAAGGTACGTGTTCGGAAAAGGAATTTTAAAGATGCTTTTATTCTTGGGTTCAGGGTTGGCACTTTATCAAGTTGCAGGAAGTCCATTGGGGGCCATGTCTTGTGACACATCTCTACAATTTGAACTACGACACTGGAGGTTTGCCCATCTTTATTACAAGGCCCTACCCGGTATGAGACAGATGGTGATAGGGATACCCGAGTTCAAAGAAGAGCTTGAAGGTATATGTTCGGGATGTATAGAGGGAAAACTTAAAAGGGGACCATTCCCCTCAAGTAATAACAAGACCACAAATATATTGCAGATGGTCCACTTCGACATATTTGGTATGATGCCCGTAAGCTCTTGGAAGGATGAAGTAAACACCTGGCTCCGTCACTTCAAAGTCTATGTGGAACAACCCGAGGAGTTTGAGGTTCATGATCGGGAATCTCATGTATGCAGGTTGAAGAAAGCTCTCTATGGGTTGAAGCAAGTACCCCAGGCTTGGTATGAGAGGATTGATAGCCATTTGATGAAGCTAAGATTCACTAGAAGTGAAGCCGATCCAAACCTTTACTTTAAGGTTGTGGATGATAAATCTCTCATACTGGTACTTTATGTGGATGACCTCTTTTTGACAGGTGCAGACCCTCTCATTCACAAACGTAAGAGCGAGTTGGATTCTGAATTTGAGATGAAGGACCTAGGACTGATGCACTACTTCCTAGGGTTGGAGGTCTGTCAAAAGTCTGGAGAAATTTTCCTATCTCAAGGAAAATATGATGTGAAGATACTGGAAAGATTTGGAATGGTGGACTGCAAGCCTGTGACTACCCCAATGGAGCTTAACTTTAAGAAGTTATGCGGTAGTGTTGCTGGACTCGAATTGGGAAATGCTTTTGAGTATCGTCAACTCATAGGAGCACTGATGTTCTTGGTGAACTCCCGTCCGGATATATGTTTTGTAGTTAACACGTTGAGCCAATATATGGTTGAGCCTCATCACTCACATTGGGATTGGTACCAAGAATCTTTCGAAATATCTTGGGGGCACAATCACTCATGGACTAAGATACACTGCCGGAGATGTGAGGCTACATGATTATTCAGATGCTGATTGGGTAGGTAGTGTGGTGGATCGCAAGAGCACTTTTGGGTGTTGTTTCTCTTTGGGTTCTACTTTGATATCTTGGATGAGCAGGAAGTAGAAGTCGGTTGCTTTGTGCACCGCTGAGGCCGAATTCATAGCTGCGAGTATGGCCTCCTGTGAAGCTGTCTTGTTGAGGAAGCTCTTCAGTAAGCTGTTTGGACATGTGCTAGATACCATCGTGATCCTTTGCGACAACCAGAGTAGGATCCGATTATCAGAGAATCCCGTATTTCATGATCGCTCCAAGCACATAGACATCAGGTACCACTTTATCCGGGATATGGTACAACAAGGAGCAATAAGGCTCCATCACATTGGGACTGATGAGCAGGTTGTCGATATTTTGACGAAGCCCCTGGGAAAGTTCAAATTCTTGACTTTCCGAGAACGACTAGGAGTCGTGAAGAGACCCTCTCCTGAGGGTTCTGTATGATATGGATATTGAGCTCTAGGAGCTTTGGGGGGATTGGGGTACTTCTTGGAGCGATGAGCAACCATAGGGTGAGTGGTTCAGCCTTCCCTTAGTGGTTTGCTATGTAGGCAGGATGAGTGGTTCATCCTTCTCCTATTGAGACACAATCATAGGGTGAGTGGTCCAACCTTCCCCTAGTGATTTGTTGTGTACTAGGTGAGTGGTTTAGCCTTCCCCTGGGATGCCCCATGGCGACATGTAGGCAGGATGAGTGGTTCATCCTTCTCCTGCGGAGACATCCTACCCATGCAGTCTGGGACTCATGGGAAGTACCTCTCATCTGGCCAATGAGTAGGGAAATGAGGATAGGGACCATAGTACTACCGATGGATGCATCGTGTACTACCGTACTCCCTATGATAGGATGGCCTATATTAATTTGGGATCAATTGGAACTGACTTCGGGTCAGTAAGAGTGGTATGAGACACTCTTTATTTGGAACTGATTTCAGATCAGTAAGAGTGTTATGAGGCACTCTATTTTATTTGGAACTGATTTCGGATTAGTAAGAGTGGTGTGAGACACTCTTTATTTGGAACTGATTTCGGGTCAGTAAGAGTGCTATGAGACACTCTCTTTATTTGGAACTGATTTCGGATCAGTAAGAGTGGTATGAGACACTCTCTTTATTTGGGACTGACTTCGGGTCCTTAGAGAATGGTATGATACATTCTCGATCACTTCTTCTTCTTCATAGTTCAGTAGAGCAGAGCAGAGCAATGCATTGATGGCAGAGATAGTACTGACTGACAGATGGATTAGCAGATGGAGTTCCCCCTAGTTTAGAGGGAGCGTTAAAATTGGCAACTAGGGCCACACTCCATGTTGGTCACCTTATTTATGGCAGCTGATATTTTTCTTGGATTCCTCTCTTCGAGAGGTGTAGGATTGATCTAAAGATCATCCGATTCTGACGTGTATTTATGGAGATATGAATTTATTTGTATTATTGACAATTTGTCAAGGTCGGCCAGCAAGCAAATTACCCCCAACTCAACCTCAACGTTGCATTTAAATTAGTGTTGTGAAAATCGCGATATTATTGTTTTATCGCGAGCTTTTCAGTAGAACGAAAATATCGCGAGTTTTATTCGAAATTATCATCGGTATTTTTTTTTTTGCCCGATTTTTTGGAAATTATCGCGAGTTTTTCAAATTATCGCGATTTTTTCCAAAAAATCGCGATAAAATCGGAAATTATCACGGGCAGTCGGGGCAGCGAGGTTTTATAAGGGATGCTAAATGTTTGAAATGCAATTTTTTTTGAAAGAAACAAATAATTTTTCAGTGGGGTAGCTTAATAGTCAAGTCTAGGCCCTAGTATTGATATGCTATTCATGGTAATTTTAAATTCTTAAAGTAAAAGTGACATTCTCCTTAATATTCATTTTCATCCTTTTACTTAAATTTTTAACATTACTATGAAATGACTCAGGATGTTTGAGAGTGGTTCCGACCTCATTGGTTTTCATATGGAGAAATTAGAATTTTAGATTTCATTCAAAATCTAGCAGATTTATCAGTTTTTCAGGATTTAAGGATTGGGAGATTGTAATGTTTCCAGGTGACACTCCTTGCCCGGGCTACCCCTGCCGCCAGTAGAGGACGTGGTCTACCTCCTATAGCTCCTACTTCTAGTTTTTCAGCTTCTAGAGTATAGCAGACTCCACTGCCAACTCCACCAGCACCAGCATCTACATCTAGAGGGAAAGGGAAAGCTGTGGCATTTTCTCGCAAGAGGGGCAGAGGAAATCAATAGGATTAGACTTTAGTTATTTTCTTCATTTTATTGTATATGACATTATGACATGATGAGATATATTATTATATTTTTTGTTGATATTTTGAAGCTGAGTTGGGTCTTAGGAGTCAGGACTTACTATTCAGGACATGATTCAATGTTATGTGTGATTTTAGCACTAGAAATGATATTAAACATCTTATATATTAGTTCTTTTATCATATTTATGTGTTAATGTATTTATTTTATGTTGTAGATGGTTTCGATATTAAAAAAAATGAAAAAAAATGAAGATTTTTGTACCAAATGATTTTTTCCCGATTATTTCCTGATAATTACAATTTTTTTCCGATTTTTTCCTCGCACCGATATTATCCCGATAACGACTAATGCAACATTGATTTAAATAGAGGAGCCCTCAAGTCATTTGTGACACACATCATCACATGATCTCTTTCCACTTGTTTGGGTATGTCTTCTCACAAGGAGGACGTGGTGGAAAGAGAGATCTAAGAAGCCCTAGCCGCAGATCTAAGGAGCCCTCATACTCAAGTAGAGAAGGAGCCCTAAGTTGCAGCAAAAGGATCCCTAGCTGCAACAAGAGAAGGAAAGACCCTAGCCGCAGCAAAGGGAGCCCTAACATAGCAAGAAGAAACCTGTTGACAACGTGAAAGAAGCATGAGAATTTCGGGTTGCTGTAGGTGACAACACAGTGATAGAGGTTGTTCCTAGGCATGGATTAAGGACTGTTTGCAAGGCAGGGGAGCAACATCAATAAGGTGAGGCAGTGCGTTGAAGAAGTCTTTTCTAAAGGATCTGAACAAATCAACGTAGGTATACGGTTGGGTGATAGAAAGTGCTGGTAGATAAGCCTATTTCTTATTGGCTACAATGATGTTCGTATTGGCTACAATGTTGTTGCGTTAATGATGTTCGTACACTGTTTTGAGGATGTTTGCTACAGGAGTTTCTATGTGCTAGGCCACTGGCCACAACACCATAGCAAGGGCTGCATAGGGTAGTCTAGGGTGTGCCGCAACATCATATCAAAGAGGAGTTACTCAAGGGTATGTTGCAACTCTCTTACGACTGTTTGGAGACTGTCAAGGAAGTTTAGGGCTGCTGTAGCCTGCAAGTGCCCTAACCAGAACAACAATATACTGCAGAATGAAATCATAATTATGAGCAATGTTTGGGTTGATTGAGCTTACTGTTGAAGGCTGAAGTTGACTGGGCTTGACCAAGTCATTTAGAGGAAGATTCTATCCTGTTTGACTAGCATTGACTTCTTTGGTCAAGGCTTTACTACTGCTGTCATAAAATATCAATTTTGCATATTTGTACTATCTCTCTCTTTGTTGAACTTTTGAAGAATATAAGAATATTTGATCAAGGGTTTCCCCACATTGGGGTTTGTCCCTAGCTAGTGCCACATCTTGTGTCCTCTTGTCTTGGCTTGTCTTTTACTGTTTATGTTTATGTTCTATCTAAATTTTACTATCATGCTGATGTGATTTTTAAAATGGATATTGATATTGGGCTAACAAGAAAATTGAAGTAAATTGCTCTTAAGCATAGAACATACCAAAAATTAACAATAGGCTTCCAAGGTGTATGGATTTCGAAATGCCCTAATTGAGGCGGACTTCTTAGCTGCCAGGCTGAGTTGGTATTGGAGGGTATTTTGACAATTTTAAATACAAAAATAATTATTTTTACAAGTTACAATGTGCCCAATGGGGCCTTCTTCATATGACAATGACTCTTTTTACTTCTTGATGCCATCTCTTTGCATCATACCAACTAGCATTGTCACATAGCAAGTCTTTGACTAACAACTCTATTTCTCCACAAGAGCAGAGCACAATGTTGGCGAGACCAATGACTGATAGACACCATCATCATTGTCTCTCAAGGCACATACCCCACCCAAGTTTTTATAGGGTATGTCCTTCTAGGACAGTTCCTATCTTGGAATAACACATCCTCAAGGAATTTCCTCTACGACTACTCTTATCTTGGATGCCCTACTTCATCCTCAAAGAGTATTGGATGCCAGATGCTTACCCAATCCTCCATTCTTTCTTCACGAAGTGAAGACAAGAATGATGTGTCTATATCTCCCTCTCAACTAGGAAGGACATATCAACCAATCCAAGCTTGTCTCTCAAATACACAAGCTTCTTATTAGGAAGATATTTTATCAAGATGTCAGCTACCTGTTCATTAGTGGAGATATACCGTAGCTGCAACACTCCATCCTGCACCAACTTTTGAATGCAGTGATACATTTTATATATGTGCTTTGTCTTTCCATAAAACACTGGGTCTTCAGACAACCTTATACAATTGGTGTTGTCACAATGTATCATCGTAGGGTCCATTGGTCCTTCAAACAAGTTGGACAATAGCTTCCTCCGCCAGACAACTTCTTTGCTCACTTCGCTAGCTGCAATATATTCAACCTCAACACTACTCAAAGCAATTGATTCTTGCTTTCTACTCGTCCAAGAGATCATGGAGGATCCCAAACTAAAACATCCTCCAATAGTGTTTCTCCCATCCATCTCACTGCCTCCCTAGTCGGAATCTGTATATCCAATCAAGTGGACATCATTCCTCTTATCATACTTCAGGTAGTAGTGGATTGTTCCTTGTAGATATCTCAGTATATGCTTGGCTGTTATCCAATGATCATGCTTGGGCTTTACTTGGAATTAATTGAGAACATTCACTGCAAAACAAATGTCCGGTCGAGTATTTGCCAAATACATTAGTGAGCCAATCAATCGTCTATACCTTGTTGGATCCACCGGGCTTGATTCAGAACTTATTAGCCTCTTCAAGTTTGTGATCATAGGTTTGCAATCAATCATGTCAAACCTCTTCAACATCTCGATCACATATTTTCCTTGACCTAGATAAATCTCATTAGGTCCTTGCCAAACTTCCAATCCCAAATAATAGTGCATTAACCCTAGATCCTTCATATCGAATTATGCTGCCATTTGCTTCTTGCATTCTTGAATATATTATATGACCTTCTACACATGTCATGAGAAGATCATCCACATATAGAAGAATGATTATGGGCTCATCCTTCACTACCTTGATGTAGAGATTCGGATTTGCAAAACTCTTCGAGAAGCCCAATCTTTGAACGTATGCATCCATCCTTGCATACCATGCCCTTGGTGACTGCTTAAGGCCACACAATGCTTTCATCAACCTGCAGACATAAGTCTCTCTATCTTTTACTTCAAACCCCAAGGGTTGTTCTATATAGACTTCCTCATCGATCGTGCCATTCAGGAATGCTGTTTTGACATCCATTTGATGGATGTTCCATCCCATCGATGTTGACAAAGAGACCAACGAATGTATAGTTGTATACCTTGTTGTAGGTGCAAAAGTCTCTTCAAAATTGATGCCTTCCTGTTGAGAGAAGCCCCTAGCCACAAATCTTGCCTTATATTTATCCATACTTCCATCTGTTGCTTGTTTAATTTTGTAGAGCCACTTGGAAGTTACCACAAATTTGTCTTCAGGGCTAGGTACAATTTCCGAAACTCCATGTTTCATTATTGATTGATACTCTTCATTCATGACATCTTTTCATTCTTGATGTTTGATAGCCTCTTCAAAGGTGGATGGTTCAACTTCTATTAACTTCGTCATTTAGGCTGCATACCTTGAATATGAGCTTCTTACTTTCCCTGAATGTGCCTTTGGCTGCTGACGTCCTTCTGCATCTAGACGGGTAGACTTCAACCAATTAGGTCTCTTTCTGCTTTCAGGAATGATCACAGGTTGCACAGGTTCACTAGGACCTTCATCTTCATGATTTGAGTTCTCTTCCTCCCTCTTACATTCTTCTTCAAATATTGGAAGTTCTTCATAATCAGAGTCCATCGGGAGGTCCTTCGATTTCTTGAATGTAATACTTTCATCAAAGATCACATCTCGACTTACTTCTATTCAACGTCCTTCCTTTATGTAGATCCTTTATGCCTTTGAAGTATTACTATAGACAATAAATTTTCCCTTCATGTTTGTAGGATCCAACTTCTATCTTTTATCCTTCAGAATGTGAATATAGACAAGACAACCAAATATTTGGAGATGGTCCACGTTTGGTTTCTTCCTAGTGAATGCTTCTTCAGGAGTCATGTTGTCTAGTGATTTGTGAGGACTTCGATTTTGAATATATACAATAACCTTTGTTGCTTATCCCCACAGAAATTTTGTCAAGTCTTGATCATGTAATATGGCTCTTACACTGTTTTCAATGGATCGATTCTTTTGTTCAACAACCCCATTTTGTTCGGGATTACATGGGAGTATGGACTCCCTTTTAATCCCAACCTCCTTACAGAAAGCTATGAGTTACTTTGTGTGAAAACTTGGAAATTCCAAATCCTAAGCAGCAATTGATAGTATTTCTTCTATTTGTTAATTTACTGAAACAAATTATTTGCAGTTTTCTATGGCAAATATCAAAAGACATACACTGTAGTCTTCACAAATTAATTACTCCGGAAAATAAATGTAAGGAAAATACTAGCACAATAACAACACATTAACACAGTTATTTTTGGACAATTGTCCCCGAAAAAACCCAATGTGGGAAAACCGATGCAGCAGATGAGGGTTTCTTTTATTATTCTTCAACAAAATGTTTCAAAAAGTTGTTAGTTAACATTACAATTTCTTATTTTCCACCTATCTCTCCCTCCTTAGCCAAGTGGCCATTCTTGCAAATCTTTTGTTTCAAGAAACAATTAGGGTAAAAGCTGCTAGAGTTTTGTAACTTTTGGGAATTTCCCAAAAAACCAAATTATTTCCTATTAAAGTAGAATATGTCAACTCATTTGGTGTTCATTGTTGTATTTAGTTTAGAAGGACAATAAGCATTGAGATAGTTCTTTTTCATTGTGTTGGTTTTGAATAGTGTGTTGAGTTTGACGGATTTAACCCCTTGCTCCCTTTGGAGTAAAGACTTTGAAGGTGCAATGGATGGTTGAATCCCCTCTATACATCAACACATTTTCTTGCTGATTTTACTTCCATGGTTAGCTTTATTTTTATGCGTTTTATTTCTGTAGTGATTAATTTGGGGGATCATGAGCTTCAAAGCAAGGGCCCATTCTTGAATCCTACAGCTGGATGCATCCCTGGTTTCTTGTAACTGTAGCATGAAAACTTCCATCTTTCTTATTTTCTGTTAATGGGTTTCTTGAAGTAGTTATTTAACTTAGCATTTCATTTTAAAATTTGTTTCTTGCAATGAGGTTTGCTAGATTTCTTCTTAGCAGCTCGTTTCCTATGAATGGTTACTTCAGTTTGTTTATATTTGCAAGCGAGTAATTTCCTGCAAAACTCAGAAAATCAAGAAAGCCGAAACTTCTTGTTGCCTGCCCTGGACAGACTCTATCCAAGAACAGGTTAAGAAGTTAGTTGTTGAGTTTTTTAAATTAGTTTCTTGATTCTTGTAAGATTGTACAAGTCAAAGGAGCATGCTGTATGTGTGCTTTGAGGTGTTCTATTTTGCATGCGTTAATTTATCCTTTAGCCATTATAGTAGTGACATTAGAAAACCATTAATTTCACGCTCATAAATTGATCAGCAATTCCAGATCGCTGAATCACTCTGACTGCATATATAGTGTAGGTGTTTTTAAGGTGTCACACTCCCTGGTTGATAAATTAAAGTGAGTTCTAGCATATATTGGGCTCTTCAATCCTAAGCATAACTGGAATTCATCATAAAGATCAGAGAGAAGACATGGTTATCATGGCCTAGCTTTGTAATCAATTTGTACTGTGTTTCCTCTGGTATTTGGATTAATTGGAATGGATTTTACATTATTGGCATCCAATCTTATCCCTGATTTAGTCATTTTATCCGCATTGTTATTTGGTTTTAGTTCTGGGTATATGATTGATCTCCATATTTTTGAACTTTGAAGGTTTTTTCCATTCCACCCAATCTTTTTTTTTTTGTTTGTAAATTGGGCTACTTCTATTATTATACAAAAAGTTACAAAAAAGATTACATCGAGGCTGGCCTCAAAAATTCTCCATACTGAGATGGATTTAGCAGAACTTTAATACTGGAGGGTAAAACTTCCCTTGGAATCTGACTTGTCCAACAGACCCTTGATAACTAAAGGACAGACAATTGTCACAAACCATAACTGAAAGACTGATAGTTTGACAAAATCCGGAACCAACTGAAAGATAAAAAGGTAGTGGGCTTGGCCCGGTTTAGACTAACTACTCGCACGACGAGCTACGACCTTGCTTGGGATCGAACACAAGACCGGTCTGTCATGACGAGGCCGACTTTACCACTATGCCGCCTCCACGACCTTCATTCCACCCAATGTTTATTGAGGTTGGTTTTTTCCATTTGGTTTTGAGCCAATTAGTTCTATCACTGAGTCATCTTGAATTCAGGCTCATTTAATCCTGTTTTTGATCACATCTGAACTATTATTGTATGTTATTGAAGCAAGATGTATTCCAAATTTGAGGAAAGTGAGTTTCAAGTCTTCTTTTTAAGACCGGACAGATTTTGCTTAGAGTTATCAATTTAGAAGGTTTTAGAAGATGAGACATTTTTGCTTCCAATTTGTGTATAAAGGAGCTAAACATTATGAGTTTCAAAAGATTGATTTGACCTAGAACTGATATGAGTTACATTCAAAACTGACAACAAAAATATGTTTAACCAAATTAGTAAAGCCAAATAAACATTTTTGATACATGAATTTCAAATATTTTGACATATTGATTCTTTTCAATTCTTCCAGTGCTGGTTTCTATATATAAATGGGTTGGAAACATTTTCACAGAAAGTATTCTGGATTCAGAAACACAATTATTCTTCTCAAATCATGAAAATCAGGTTTGAGCTTAAAGTCATCTTAGTTATAGTTGTCAATATGATTCATTCCAAACATCTTTTTGTTTCTGTCCATAGATTTTGACATGATGGTACAATCAGGAGTTTTTGTTCGTGCTATGAGGTTTCTGCAAACAATGAAATATATTCTATAGTCTTTTCCCAGTTTGCTTGTCAATGGTCACAAGAGACCCTTAGTTTTGACTGAATTCTGCCTTGCCTTGTTTCAACTATGCTTATTTACTGGCAATTTCAAATGGAATTTTGCAGATTCTCATGCATGTATGTGCTGGCAAATGCATGACCAGTCCTTGGATATATTGGAAATCTTTTGAAGAGGCTGACTTTGGACCTGGCCTTCCTATTCATACAGTGTTCTTCATAGCTCATGTCACAGCAAACGAATTTATTTTATCAGGTGACTTTAGAATTAGTAGATGGCCATGCTGAAAAGACTAATATATATATATGACATTATTGGAGCTATATATTTGCTCATTGAAAGTATTGGCATTTATGTGCTGATTTAGATTAACATTTGTTGAAAGTTTAACCATGCTTTCCAAACTTGAGAGACAAAATACCTTCATATAGTCATTATGAAGCAAACTTACTTGTGCAATTAGTACCTTTATGGCTAATCAATTCCTGTGTTTGTAGATTCTAAACATGGTTGGCCAACGGTCAACAATGAAAATATATAACATCGTCTCCTACAAGAGTTTCATGCAGTGAGTTATCTTGGGGAATTTGACTCTTTTTGGAGCTGATCTAGCGTGGTTATCATTACTTAATGAGGAATATAAGCTGAAATGCTGGTTACTATAGTTTATATTTTCCAATAAATAGTGACAAATTATTGGGAGAATTGGCATGATGTATAATTATAGGGTATTCCTTTTTGTGAGGGTAATGACGCGAAATATGAGATAGCTTTGGGAAAATTAAAGGATTTTAGTTGTAAGGATTTTCTATGCCTAGATGACTAATGTCCTTATGATCTCAATCAAACAAATAACTGCTGAATTTAATTAATCAGAATTTAAATTTCAGACCATAGACTTAATCACACAACAGCTGGAAATTATATGGTGGAAGGCTAAAAACAGTTTCACAGAAGTAATTTCTCCTAAAAATTCAGCTTTTCAGTTATTTGAAAAACTTATAAGGAACCTCTAGAGTCTGCTAAAATATAGTAGTTGCACAGTCATCAAATCACTTTGAACTGAGTGGTACAACCTACTTGAGAAGGTTGACCTACTGTACAGTTGTATGGACTATATTGTTCTGTCTGTACAATTTGGAAAAAAACTATTCTGTACAACTGTACAAAATTGTATGGATCCATACACCTATACGAATCTGTACAGACCTGTCTATATAGCGTCTGCCTGCTGCCCAGATTTACTTCTTTCCTAAGTCCCTCCTTTCTCTCTCAGTCACTCAATCCGCTCAACTATTCAACTGTGTAGACTCTCTATCTTGAAGCGCGTTTAGACTTTTAGCTGAGACCAATGCCGTAATCTGTTTTTGAGATTACTCCTAGTTTAAGTCATTCATGCATGAAATATAGTTTTTAGACTTAACAACTAAATATAAGACTTTTCACTCTTTTTTTTTTTCCTAAAGTGAATTGCAGAATAGAATTATTGTTTGAAAGTAGAACTACTTTTAAAAAATACAGTTACTTTTAGAAATTATCTCAAACTACACACATGTTCACTTTGATAATTTGAGACTGTGTAGAAGTTCTTGTCTAAGCTATAATTCTCAACATTCTGTCCTTGCAAGGAAGGAATTCTGCATCAAGCCAAGTCTGTCTCTGAATGCCTCTAACTTCCCTTTTGACAAGGTCTTGGTCAGAATATCAGCTACTTGTTGATTTGTGGAAATAAATTGGAGCATTATTGCTCCCTTTTGCACCATGTATCACCTGAAGTGATATTTAATCTCTATATGCATGTACCTATCATGAATTATTTGTTGAAATGTGGTTATCATTGATGTCAACCCAAGCAGCGCCAGAAGATGCCTCACCTTTGTTGATCAACATGACATGGCAAAACATAGTGTTTCGAGTCCAGCTCGTCTTTGTTGGATTCTCCTTGTCGAGCCGATTCTGGTGGTATATGGCATGTCACGAGAGCCTTCACGGTTTGGAAGTTATGCTTGTTTGAAGATGGACCCATCTTGTGGGAAAAAGACTCAGAGGAGGAAGCGAACAAAGTTCCTTCTATAAATTAATTACTCCAGAAGACTTGGAATATGAAGTTATCCATTGAGGATATAAATATTATATTAAAATATATGAATAAGAATGATAATGATGATGAATTATTACAATGAGAACGAGAGGCTTGCTTATATACCACACAAGTGTCTCTTCATGAAGAGTCATGTCTCATTTAGACATGCCTCTTCAGCCTAATTACTAATTAACTAATAATTATTTATGCCTATTATCATTTACATTATTTTACATTTATTTATATATATTTTATTCGTTACATTGCCTCCTTCCTCAAAAAGCTTTGTCCTCAAAGCTTGTCGATGAAAAAGGCTTGATCTCTTTTTCGACTTCGAAAGTCTTTCTGTCTCGGAATAGTGATCTTCGTCGATACAAGCTAATATGATCTTCTAAGTGACAAACAAAATTGTCGCACTGAGAAGGGATCAGACCATCCTAGATTAATTTTCTGTGTAGTATTCTGATCACTGGAATTTTGTAACGACTTGTCAACATAACGCTGGATTGATTTTACGTCATTATTCTCTGAAACATCAATTTGTTGTTTCTGGTATGAATGGCCCCGATGTGTAGCATGATTGATTTGTGTACTCTCGTGATTCGGATGTCGATATGGAGTTTTTAGATTTTCTTCTGGCGAAGATGTTGTTGAATTGGTTATGAAACATTCACTTGGGATGTTCATTGTCTGAACTGCAACATCTACGTGTGTCGTTTCTTCAACTAACTTGTCTCCTTGAGTTGTCATATTCACTGGATCGGTATTTGTTGTTTTGTCATCAACTTGAATTCCTACACTTGATGCTTCCTTCTCGATAAGTTGTTGTACCTTGTTTTCTAATGACTTCATATTCTTCTTAAGTTTCTTAATTTGCGTCAAGAATTTTTCGTTATGGTTTTTAAATCGAGAAATTTCTTCATTTTTGACAATAGTGATTTTGTCAATTTCACTTCGCATATTTTGTAATACTTTTGTTCCTTCTTGAGACATTACTTTGGAAATATGCGATATATCTTCTGGCGTTTCTGAATTTGGTTTCAGTGTAACATTTTGGAGTTTTATTTTCTTCTTCTTGTGGGAAAATGTCAAAAATTTCTTTTTTGTATTTAGAATAAAGGAACCTAGAGTTTCCATCCAAGGTAAACCCAAAATAATGTCACCTTGATTGTTCCATAGGGAGTGGACTGAGAATTGTGATACAAATGTATAATGTTCAATGTTTAATTGTAAATTGGCTATGTCATGTATTTTATTGCGAAAAAGTGTAATTTTTTCAGTTATATTTGACTCTGGAATCACTAGTTGGTTTGCGATTTTAGGTGTTATATAATTTGCATCTTTTGTCGGAGAAATAGAAATAATAACTTCTTTTCCTCCGAGAGTTCCCTTAATGTTAAATAATGCTTTACCGTATTTGGGTAAGGTTTCTGGGAATCTTATGGCCTTCATTTTTGTATTAGACTCCATTTTTGCTTCTTGAATATTAAATATTTTTTAAATTACTTTCTTTTTTTTTAATAAATTTTTTTGTTTTTTTTTTTTTTTCTATATATATTTTCCAAATATTCTCCTTTAATATGGATTGTTAAAAACTTGAATACCCTTTTATTAAAAAAAATACTCCTTTATATTGTTGCCCTCTATATATGTATGTATTTCTTTATATTAAGACCCCTTTTCAAAATAACTTTATTATCTTATAATAATAGTTTCACTTCTTTTTTTTAATAATAAATTGGTCCCTTTTTTTATATACTTAATTACTTTCTTGATAAATTTTTAATGTCACCCCACTTAATAAATATAAAGGTCACGTCTTTTCATATGACACGGTCACGATGTTAAAATACCATGGGCTATTACCATGGGGGTTTTTTAAAACCTCTGTTAAAATGTTCTCCACATAAAAAGTAAAACGTATTCCTTTTGTTTTTTGTTTTTTAAACTTTTTAAAATACCATGGGCAATTACCATGGGTTGTTTTTAAAACCACGAGCTTCTCTACGTAAAAAGTTTTAAATATACTTGGTATGAGATTTTGTATCCGTTTTGTTTTTGATTTTTCTTTTACTTATTTATTTATTTACTTTTTTTTTGTTGGTTAAATTTTTTTTTGTATGGCCAAAGGACTAGAAAAATGGAGAAAAGGAGAAACTCCCAAATTCTGAGCAAAATGCTTCAATTGTATGGCAACAAGGTTGACGAATTTCGATAGCTAAGGACCTGGATCGGAGACGAGCTTTGTGCACCGGTTAAGCAACCTAGAGGACCGAACTGCTCTGATACCAAATGAAGCGAACAAAGTTCCTTCTATAAATTAATTACTCTAGAAGACTTGGAATATGAAGTTATCCATTGAGGATATAAATATTATATTAAAATATATGAATAAGAATGAATGAATAAGAATAAGAATGACAATGCTGATGAATTATTACAATGAGAACGAGAGGCTTGCTTATATTACCACGCAAGTGTCTTTTCATGAAGAGTCATGTTTCATTTAGACATGCCTCTTCAGCCTAATTACTAATTAACTAATAATTATTTATGCCTATTATCATTTACATTATTTTACATTTATTTATATATATTTTATTCATTACAGAGGAGATGATGTGGCACCCCATCATTGGCCAGTATATTATGCCAATCATGAAAATAGGATTTACATCAAAAGCCTATGATTAAAATATTTTATGGAGGGTCTCAAAAATGGTTTTTGAATTCACAAGCCATAAGGGGGTCTTTGGCTTCAAATGAAAATCAATTTCTAATCCCTAAAGGCAGATGGTCTCTTTTACCTCCAACTATTTTGAGTTTTAAACATGGTTTTCCCTCCTAAAATAATAAACCGGCTGCCCTATTTGGTGCCCTACAAAATTATATAAGTGCACCTCATTTCACCTCCTTGGCATGAATTTGAACTCATATCAATGTTGATTAAGCTTTGAAATTTTTTGGCCCTGTGGAAGATTGCAAAATCAGAGAAGAGGCTTGGGTTTTGGTTTATATTTTGGGTTTTGGCACTCGGGATTCATTGATTACACTTTGCAGGTCTCGGCTCTCTCTAGGGCATTAGACTCTGAGCATAAGGTTTATCTCTGCAATTCTTTGGAACAGACTAGCGAAGGAGGTTATTTGATGTGGTACAGGACTGCTAGGCCATTTGATCCTCCTCTTTGGAGCTGTTGTGTGCATTGAAGTTTTGAATATTGCTCCAACTTTCAGATCAGTATATTACCTCTGCGATCTTGTTGATCCAAACCATATTTATTTCACATAGAACAATGTGCAAGTGTGACTCATATCTAAAAGCTTCAGCCCTTGGCTAGGTTCTGTGCTAAGATCAGTCTGAACTATACAGAGACAACATGAATTATAGTTGGTCCAGTGACCGCGTTGCTTGAATTTTCTTGAAGGTGTAATCTTTGAAAACGGTTCAAGAGTATCATTAAAGAAATACTCATTAAATTTGATCCAGACATCTGAATTTGCTCCGTCCAAGTGTGGGGCTCAGATTGGTTACCATCTAATTGCCTTAGTCTGCAGCCCAATCAAACTAATCTTCTGTCGCAGCCTTAAGACAAAGTCCAGCAAAGAAGTTTTGAGTCTCTGTACCAGCGAAGAAGTAAAATGGCACATGCATCCTATTTGGCCTTGGTTTGAAGCCTTGAAGCAACAACAGATGTGTCGTTTGTTCGAATTGCAGACCTGAGGTAGTTTCGGTCTAGAATTAAAGGTATATAGTATATACATATATGTCTGTGGCCCAAATAAAGAAATTAATCCGACCTAATCACTCAGGTATGATCACTACAATATAAGCTTGATTTGAAGAAGTTTGCATATGTATCATATGTTTTGAAGAAGTACTCTTGAAGGCGCCTTGATCAAAACGAACAAATCTACTTGATAAAGTGTTGAAGGTTGTTATTCAAGGTTTCTGGTTTTTCTAAGGGTTTCACAATGGCAGACAGTATTGTATATCTTGTGGTATGCAGTCTGGACTTTGATAGTAGTACCAGAGTCTCATCATTATCTGGGTTTCTTTGTTATATCATTTGGGGTTTCGTCATTTGTGTGAGGGTTTCATTGGTAGTAAGGCTTTTATTGAATATCTTGTAAGTGGGTCATTGTCCCTATACAGGAGCCCACAATATCTTGTAAAGTTGGTCATTGCCCCTGGTATGGGAGCCCACAATAGTCGGGATAATCTATTATTGTTTTCAGGGTGGTGCTAGGCAGGTGGTTGTAGTCACCTTTAGGTTGCAGCCTGAAAACACTTCAGGGGGTAGGGTGGTGCTAGGGCAAGTTGGAGCTTGCAAGGGTGTTGGAGCATCCTTTCAGCAACAACAGATAAATCTACGGCGTCGGAGCGTCCTTCCAGTTGGAGCTAGAAAACTGAACTCTTGTCTAGAGTACTAGGGAGTTGGGGCTTTCCTTTTCTACTGATAAATTATTAGAGATACGTTTGGTGGTTTTTCTCCCTGAAGGGTTTCCACCTAAAACATCTGGTGTATCATTCTCGTGATATGTTGATGTTTTATATGTTGTTAATACTCTGAAAAGATTAATAAGTTACTAATTGATAAAAAACATTGATTCACCCTCTCTCAGTATTTCCAACAATTGGTATCGAAGCAAATTCCTTCACTAGCAATTTAACAATTGGAAGGAGATCATGGAGTGGAATAAGTTGAGGATTCTAGTACTTAATGGGAGCACCTATGCATTTTGGAATGGAAGGATGAATGCATATCTTGAAACTCAAGGATTTGAAGTTTGGAACGTTGTGTTGACAAAATACTACGAATCTTCGGCTTGTCCTTCGGATGATGACGGCCAAAAGCTTTACGAAAGCAATGGTAAAGCTGAAATTGCCCTCTTGAATGTCATATTTTGTATATGTCAACGTGGTGCATTCCATATCGGCGAAAGAAATTTGGGACAAGCTTCAAAATATATATGAAGGAGACATGAAGGTAAAAGAGGCCAAGCTTTAGACCTACCGAGGTCAATTTGAGCAACTGAAAATGAATGAAGAGGAAAACGTTGCAACTTACTTTCTCCATGTTGATGAAATAGTGAATGCCTTTGAAGCACTAGGAGAACCAATGGATTGCAAGGTAGTTGTCCGAAAGGTACTAAGATCACTTCCAATGAGGTTCGATGCTAAAGTCTAGGTGTTAGAAGAAAGTGATGATTTAGAAAAGCTCAACATGGACCCATTGCATGGAATACTTGCAACTTACGAAATGAGAACAAAACAAGAAATTCCATCTAACAGAGAAGCAACCTTCACAACATCCAAGAAGACCGAGAAAAACAAACAGGAATCAAGGCCAAGCTCCAGTTGTTGCGATGACGAATACTTAGATGAAGAAGTTGCAAACTTTCTGAGAAAATTGAAAAGAGGAATAGGTAAATTCAAGGGCCAACTTCCCTTAATATGTATCAATTGTGGTGAGATTGGTCATTGTGCGGCTAAGTGTCCTAATAAGAACTCTGACGACGAAGAAGCACCCAAGAAAGGAAAGAAAAATCAAAGAAGATTCAACAACAAAGGTAAAAGGAAAGGATTTAAGAAAATCTTTTACTCTAAAGAAGACAACTCATCCGAGGAAGAAAGCGACAGTGACAAAGTGAATGACACAAGAAGAGTGCTATTCATGGCTAGGGACAATAGGATGAAAGCTCCTGAAGAAGAAGAAGAAGAAGATGAAGAAGAGAAGGGCGAGATCAAATTTCAAAACGAGATGGTCAAAGTTATAAAGGATCTCAAGGTTGAAAAAGGAAATGTTAAATCTTTGGAAGCCAAACTAAAAGAAGTAAAAGAACATGCTAGAAGCCTCAATAAGAAGTATGAAGAATCAAAGGAGACCATCATTAGCCTTAAAGTGCAGTTGGAAGAAGCCAGAAAAATAGAAGAATCATTCAAAAGAGAATTGGAGGAAAGCAACAAGGCAAGGGAAGATTTAGAAGCATAGATAGTCTCTCTAGAAAAGGAAGCACAAAAAGGGAATGTCCCACAAGACTTTGGAAATAGCTCCAGAGCATTGGATGTGCTCATCAACAGTCAAAGGCCATGTAGTGACAAGACAGGATTGGGCTACAGGGAAACATTCGTAAAAGGCTTGAGTTCCTCCACGACAAAAAAGGGAGATGGATAGAAAACTTATGCAAAAATTACTAAGGGATCTATCAAGAAGGAAGGAGGCTTCCCAATTGAACAGAAGGTTCAAGAGCCACAAAATCAACAAGAAGGCTCTTGGAGAATAGTACCACGAAGAAGGTCTCCCCCTCTTAGGTATCAAACCATCTTTGTTGGTGTTTGTTATTCTTGCAGAAATTGTGGACATAAAGCTGTAAATTGCCAGGACTATGATAGGAACAGAAGCAACTTTGGAAAGTCTTTCAAGAATGATTATCCTATAAATTCTCGAGAGCAATACAGGGAAAACTATAACAGCTTTGGATATTTAAGCAATGAAGTAGAATGCCATAAATGCAACAACTTTGGACATTTGGCTAAAGATTGCAGGTTAACTGCTCCCTCAAGGGAATCACAACAAAATCAAAATGCTCCTCCAAAGGTTTGGAAGAAGAAAACTAAGAGTTGTGCACTTGCCCTAAAAGATCAAAGCAAGAAGAATGCGTGGTATGTTGATAGTGGCTACTCAACACATATGACCAGAGACTGAAACAAATTCATATCTTTGAAAGAAGGAAAGGATGGAACAATATCTTTTGGAAATGACAAATCTGCAAACATTATAGGAACAGGCACAGTGAAGCTTGGAGGAAAGGATACTACAACAAAAGATGTGCTTCTCATAGAAAACATGAATCATAGTCTATTAAGTGTATGCCAAATGTGTGATCAAGGACACACACTGCTCTTTGATTCAAAGAAATGTGAAAGGAGAGAGAAATCTGGCAAATTGGTGGCAATTGCAACTCAAACTCCGAATGACATATACTTTTGGATGAGACTATCAAAAAAGGTTGTTTCTTGGCAAAAGAAGATGAAAGTTGGATTTGGCATAGACAGATGGAACACATAAACTTTGACAACCTTGTGATAATCAGTAAAAAGGAAACTATGAGAGAAATGCCGCAGATTTCAAAACCAACCAGCACTTCATGTAAACATTGCAGGCATGGAAAACAAACAAGAGTTGAATTCAAGACAGGAACACTCCACGTCAAAACCATTGGAGTTGGTAGAAACTGATCTATGTGGACGAATGAAGACCAAGGAAATGAATGGTGAATAGTGTTAAAAAATATAAAGTGGCATCTTATTAAACTTATTTTCTTTGACTTTGATACTTGCTTTTGAATCTTAGTTATCTTCTTTAGTTCCTTTAGTTAGATATTTTCATCAAACAATATCAAGAAGCAATAACAACAAAAGAGGACACAGATGTAGGCTCTCAGCCAGGGAAAAACCCCTTTAAGGGGAAAACCCAAAAAATCTTCTCTTCTTAGAATCTGCTTCAAATGAGATACAAAGACCCAATCCCTAGACCAAGTCCTCGAGTACCAAGTCAACCCTTCCTCAATTCTTTCTTTTATCTCCAACAAATTGCTACACACTGCAACTTTGACCTACCAGCTACAACACTGTCACTCGACTTGCAACTTTGAACTACAACTTCGGCCTTGCAGCTCTTGAAGAAACCCTAACTTGACCTCCTTCTGGGACCTTCCAAGAGCAAGACAACTCTTCCTAAGGTTAGCGAGGTATAAACAAAGTTTCCTCCTCCTAGCTACAAGATGTTTCACTTCGTCCTACTGCAAATCAGCCCTGCAACTTCAGCCTCTTCTTGCAGCCCAGAAACCCTATACTTTTGCACATGTGAGAGAGATATAGTCCAAAAGCTAAGAAAATCCTTACCTCTTTCTTCTCCTTGACCTTCGCTCTCCTTTTCTAGCTTCCCTGCTATAGATCGAACTCTTTCTTGAGATGTCTAACTTGTGAGTGAGTGTATCTCCAAATGAAGTCGAACTACTCTTTATATAGTCTTCTCAAGGGGTCGATTTCCCTCCTTTAGGCCAACTGGAAGATCCCAGGGCTGACTTGTACTCTTGGAGATTCCAAGACTTTCTAGACTCAAAAATAATTCTTTTTACAATTTCAAATTGCCCGGAAGGGTCTTATAAACATGATGTTGACTCCATTGACATGATAATAAATCCTAATACCTAACAAACCCTAGAAGCACGAAGAACATGCTTTTACCTAGGAGACTATCAATAATGAGCATAAAACCCATGCTTTAATGATAATAACTTTTCTTTCTTTTTTTTTGTTTGTTACATATGATACATATTGAAATGGGTACAACAATTATGAAGACCAAAACTAGTTACATTTCTCAACAAACAATACTTCATGCTGATGATTGACGACTAATACCGGGATGACAACAATTAGTTTTTTTGAAAAAGAAGTCTGAAGCATTTGAATATTTTAGAATCTACAAGGAAATGATTGAAAACGAAACTGATTTGAAAATCACATGTTTGAGATTGGATAATGGAGGTGAGTTGTGAGTTTACATCCAAATAATTTCAACACTTTTGCGAGGAACAATGCATAAAAGGCAGTTTTCAGCAGCCAAGACACCTCAACAAAATTGGGTCGTCGAAAGGAAAAACATAACTGTGGACGAGATGGCCAAAACGATGCTGAATGATTCAAAATTTGACAACAAATTTTGGGTTCAGGCAGTGGATACAACAATATACATTCTAAACAAAATAATACTTAGAAGAAATTGTGATAAGACTCCGTATGAACTATGGAAGGGAAGACCAACAAATATCAAACACTTCAGAGTCTTTGGAAGCAAATGCTACATTAAAATGGAAGACCAGAAGACTAGAAAATTTGACTCTCGGGTAGATGAATGCATTTTTGTTGGTTTCTCACGCAAAATTAAAGCATAAAAATGTTATAAATAGAGACGGCCAGAGAGTTGAAAGCATCAATATAACATTTGATGAAGTTCGTGGACCAAAGGCTAAGCAAGGAAGCTCATATTCAAGTGAATAAAAGACACAAGAAGAAGAACCAGAAAAAGCCAAAGAGGAAGCCTCAGTGCAAGTACAATCAAATAAGGAAACAATTGCCAACCAGGAAGAGACAAGATATGAATAACATACACCTTCTTAGACTCCCAAGAACTGGTATCAAAAGAGCCATCCTTTAGACCAAATCATTTGGTACATTAATGAAGGCATAAGAACCAGAAGAAATCGATAGATACGTAGGCTAGAGCAAGCACAAATTGCCCTCTAAGCCACATATGAGCTAACAACTTTGAAGAAGCCAATCATGATGAACATTAGACAACAACTATGAACGAAGAATTGGATCAAATTGAAAAGAATGATACTAGGGAATTGATTCCACAACCAAAGGACAAAAATGTCATTGGCACAAAATGGGTTTTTAGGAACAAACTGAATGAGGATGGACAGGTTACCAGGGACAAGGCAAGATTGGTCTATAAAGGATATGCGCAGGTTGAAGGAATAGACTTCGAAGAAACCTTTGCTCCTATTGCCAAAATGGAAGCCATTAGGATGCTCTTGTCTTATGCTTGTTTAGGAAAGATCATGGTGTATTAGATGGACGTAAAATTGACCTTTCTAAATGGAGAATTGGAAGAGGTCTAGACTCTATATAGAACAACTTGAAGGATTTTTGCTTACTGACAAGAAAGATTATGTGTGCAGGTTGAAGAAGGCATTATATGTTCTCAAACAGGATCCTAGAGATTGGTATGCCCGTCTTTACAGGTACTTGCAAAACAGGGTTTAAAAGAGGGAATGCCGATAACAACCTTTATGTAAAGGTTGGACATGACAGTTTGACCATCATTGAAGTATATGTGGATGACATAATCTTTGGAAGTGATGATGACAGTTTAAGCAAGAAGTTTGCAGCATATATGCATAGTGAGTTTAAGATGTCATTACTTGGTGAGTAGACTTTCTTCTTGGGACTTCAGATATCTCAAGAAGGCGAAGGCATATACATCTGTCAAACCAAATATATCAAAGAAATGTTGAAGAGATTTCAAATGGAAGATTGCAAACCGGTTAGCACTCGAATGGTGACTAGTTGCAAGTTGAGCATGGATGACATATCCAAGGATGCAGATCAAAGGATGTATAGATCACTGATTAGCAGTTTCCTGTATGTGATAGCTTCAAGACCATATGTGATGCAGGTAGTTGGACAGGTAGCACATTTCCAAGCAACACGAAAAGAATACCATGTTGTTGCAGTGAAGAGAATTTTTCGATATCTCAAGCGAACAACAAATTTTGGCATATGTATCCAAAAGGAATGATTTAACTATCACAACTTGTACTGATGCAGATTAGGCAAGCAACGTTGATGATCGTAAAAGCACCTGTGGAGCAACTTTCTACTTAGGTGGTTGCTTTATATCATGGTTTAACAAGAAGTAACCTTTAGTCTCCTTATCCACAATAGACATAGAATACACAGTAGCAACAACATGTTGTACTCAGGTCCTCTGGATGAAAGAAACATTGTAGGATCTTCAAGTGAAGTTTGGTGAGCCCATTTCGATGTCATGTGACAACACCAATGCCATAAGCATCTCCAAGAATCTTGCCATGCATTAAAAAGTAAAACACATTCCTATTAAGTATCACTTGTTCTAGAGCAGTTTGTAGAGAGGAACATAAAGGTGGAATATATTGGGACCAAGGAGCAAATAGCTGACATTTTCACCAAACCTTTATTGTGAGAAACTTTTGAGTATCTTCGGCAAAAGCTTGGGATTCTTCTAGGCTCACATTGATATCTATTCCATCCAACCCAGCAGACAGGGGGAGTAGAGGTAGGTTACAGGCACAAAGCAACAAACAACTTATCAGGGGGAGTCACCCTTTGCCATTGATGTCGAAGGGTGAGGGAAAACAGGGGTGCAGTGATCGTAGGGGGAGTACATGTGTTGCCATCAATGACAAAGGGGGAGATTGTTGAAATATGGTTGTCATTGATGTCAACCCAAGCAGCATGAGAAGATGCCCCACCTTTGTTGATCAAAATGACATGGGAAAACTATGTTTCGAGTCTGGATCATCTTTGTTGGATTCTCCTCAACGAGTTGATTCTTGCGGTATATAGCATGCCACGAGAGCCTTCACAATTTGGGAGTTATGCTTGTTTGAATATGAAGGACCTATCTTGTGGGTAAAAACCCCGAAGGGAAGATGATGTGGCACCCCTTCATTGGCCAACATATTATACTAATCATGAAAATAGGATTTACATCAAAAGTCTATGATTAAAATATTTTATGGAGAGTCTCAAAAATGATTTTTGAATTCACACGCCATTAGGGCGTCTTTGACTTCAAATAAAAATCAATTCTTAATCCCTATAGGCAGACGACCTCTTTTCGCTCCAACTATTTTCAATTTTAAATGTGGGTTTTCCCTCCTGAAATATTAAACTGACTGTCCTATTTGGTGGCTTACAAAACTATATAAGTGCACCTCATTTCACCTCCTTGGCATGAATTTGAATGCATATCAATTGTGATTAAGCTCTGAAATTTTTCGGCCTTGTGGAGGATTGCAAAATCAGACGAGAGGCTTGGGTTTTGGCACTTGGGATTCATTGATTACACTTTGTAGGTCTCGACCCTCTCCAGGGCTTTAAACTTTGAGCATAAGGTTTATCTCTGCAATTCTTTGGAACAAACCAAGGAAGGAGGTTATTTGATGTGGTACAGGATTGCTAGGCTATTCAGCCCTCCTCTTTGGCGTTGTTGTGTTCACTGAAGTATTTAATCTTGCTCTAACTTTCAGATCAGTGTATTATCCCTGCGATCTTTGTTGATTCAAACCATTTTTAATTCATAGAGAACAACGTGCAAGTGTGACTTTAGATAGCTTTGACCCTTGGCTAGGTTTTGTGCTAAAATCGGTTTGAACTATGCATAGACAACTTGAATTATAGTTGATCCGGTGACTGCGGTGCTTGAGTTTTCTTGAAGGTGCAATATCTGAAGATGGTTCAAGAGTATCATTGAAGAAATACACATTAAATTTGATCCAGACATCTGAATTTGCTCCGTCCAAGTGTGAGGCTTAGATTGGTTACCATCTAATTGCCTTAGTTTGTGATCCAATCACACTAATCTTCTGTGGCAACCTTAAGACAAAGTACAACAAAGAAGTTTTGAGTGTTTGTACCAACGAAGAAGTAAGATGGCACATGCATCCTATTTGGCCTTGGTTTGAAGCATTGAAGCAACAACAAAGGTATTGTTTGTTTGAATTGCAGACCTGAGGTAGTTTCTGTCTAGAATTAAAGGTATATACATATATGTTTGTGGCCCAAATACATAAATTAAGTCGACATAATCACTCAAGTATAATCACTGCATATAAGCTTGATTTGAAGAAGTTTGCATATGTATCATATGTTTTGAAGAAGTACTGTTGAAGGTGCCTTGATCGAAACGAACATATCTACTTGATAAAGTGTTGAAGGTTGTTATTCAAGGTTTCCTTTTTTTCAAAGGTTTCACAGTGGCATGCAATATTGTATATCTTGTGGTATGAAGTCTAGACTTTGATAGCAGTAGCAAAGTCTCATCATTGTATTGCAGCAGTAGTCTTCAAGGGTCATGTAGCCATAGTTTGATAGTAATCTGTGCTTGAAGAAGTCTGGGAAATCTAATAGTTAGAATTCCATCATCTTGCAGCAGGAAAGGAGTTATTGTTAAAAGGTCTCACTGTGTCAGCTTCAATAGTACTATCACTAGTGAGCTGTTGACGGTGTTGGACTCGCCAACATGTCAGGGGATCTCCCCAGTAAGAAGTCCCAATTAGATCTCAGGCCGTTTGGTGTAGGAGTCCCAGCAGTGGGTTGTACGGTAATGCCTTGATCGTGGTTTCGCACAGAGGCAAGTAAGATGTCCCTGTTGGTAGCAAGGGTGTGACATATGCAGTAAGTCAAGGAAGCTGCATGAGAGGTTCTAACACATGGAAGGTGAGGTGAGTGCGCCCCTTGGAAATCTGTGATAGCACGGAGTTAAGAAGGGAACATGAGCAAATATGCATCACAACATGGAAAGAAAGTAAGCTAGCAATCCAAAGTGATGGTTAAACCAACACATTTAAGAAAGATTCATACATACATATACAGAAATAGCTATACATGCATGCGTAAGCAAACAGATACATATATCATTTAGAGTAAACAGATAGTGGAAATACAATACAACATATGCATGAAACGTGCTGGCTTTGTTATATTAAGAAGTGTAAGTTCCAGTCATACAATACATCCACGTCCAACTACTAGTTCCGACAGCGGAACGTTACAGTCACAGGCGCCTGCTCCTCCAAAGAGATGTACTAGCTCTCCGTAGTGGAGAAGCCAAGGCTCATTACAATATTGTCGAATCTCTCTCTAAGATAGTCCTATCGGAAGCTTGGCTGTCCAAAAGCCCCTACAATGAGTTATGAGGGACTATTTATAGCAAAGGGTGGGGTGGCCCTTGACATTCCCCTTTGTGACAGTTCAACTACCCTCATGACTCTTCATCTACTCTATGACTGTTACATCCAACTATTGACACTTGACTTACACTTGACAAGACGTTACATTGCAATGCACATGTACCCATGTGAGATAAAATAGCTTGAGCAAGCCATGCAAGACATCACTATGGCTCAGACAACTATTGGAAGACCAACTCTTCGACATCCTCATGGTGGTTGACAGTAGCGAACTGATGCCAAGTTCAGTAGTCCGCGATGGTGTCTGTGTACTCTAAGGTGACATCTTTCTGGAAACGAACTCTCGCCTCCATAGCATCCGGGTACACTGCTCGGGCTCCTCTGTCCAACTCGTTTGAAAGCATGCACATCATTGTCTTGAGTGCGGTCGGACCAGCAACATACTTGTGCATGGTGTCTACACTGATCACCAAGTCTGGGCTGGTGTCGATGCGCATCAACTCGTCAAAGTACGAGTCAAGCTCCAGTCGGACTTGTGCCTTTGTCTTCTCTTGGGTGAGAGTCCCAATAGATGGGATCGCATGTGTGCGCACAACAACATCTATACTCTTGAATACCCGTGCATGGGAAGCTTGTAGACTAGTGATGAGTTGCGGAAGATCTTCATAGTTTCGGATCTAACTCCGGATGCGTGCCTTCAGCTTGACTGCTCTGGACTTCATCATCTTAGGCAAGTGAAGCGGGGCTCCCTTATATCTCATTGTCCATGTTTGCATGTAATCAACATCAACATGCACGTTCGACAAGATATGTGCTCTCCTAGCACATCGCTGCTGCCAACCGTTGAGATGGACAAATGCCTTATGCACGGTACCAAACTTGGAATACAACGCCCACATGACTGTGTCAAGGGACAATACTTCATCCAGTATTGCCTTCTTCAACTCTGCTCGGGCGGATGCTACAACCAATTCTCCTCCCTGCTTGGCCGTTTGTAGCTCCTTAGCTGTTCGCTCATTCTCAACTATCAGGAAGCAAACACTTGAGCTAGTGGCTTCGGCATATGCTCTGCTAGCATCAGCCAATGATGCTGGATGTTTGCGCACGTCAGATAGGATCACTTGTTCCTCAAACTGCGCAGGAGATGTATGATCATCCAGAGTTGACACTATGCGAGATTGCACAACTCTATGTTGAGACTCGTCGAATGAGATGTTGTGCATCTCTCCTTCTGGCTGATCTCCAAGGATCTCAATGTCTCCTTGGTCGCTTGGGACTTGCTCCTCTTTTGGATGTGGTTAAGCTGGTGGGTCGACCTCTTGGTGTTGAGGCATGAAGTCGATGTCTTGCTCTAACTCCTGTTGCTCCATATCTGTATCCATCTGTTCAAGTGCTTGCTCTATCTCCTGAGCGGAGTCTTGCTACTGCAATGGTTCACCCTGTCTGCCTGATGCCAACTGTTATGATGAGTCCACTACTTGTACAGGTGCAGTTTCATTTTTCTGTACAAGTTGCGCTCCCTGCTGTACCTGTTCCTGCTGTGCTTCCTTCTCCTGTCTGTGCAGCCCCTGTTCCTTCTAGAGTTGCTCCTTCAACTCGTGCAACTTCTTTTCTGTTTCCTCCATTCTCCGTTTCTCTCTCTGCCTTTGCGCGTTTCGCTTGTCGCGCTATTGCCTCTTTGCCTCTATTGCTAAAGCTGCTTTCTGCGCAAGTGGGTCTACTTGGAATTTGCAGCTTTGCTCTTCCTACATGCTGTCGACAATCTTCCTCTTGCCCTTGTCACGCACTAGTATGTTTACCTCTGTTGCTGTTGCTGCTTCTGGTGCTCTCCGGGATGTTGCTTTAGGTTGCTTCGCTACCCATTCCACTGCGAGACCGACTGGTTCATTGGGTCTAGAGAAACTGTAACAATATCTCCATGGGGCTTCCTCTGCCCAATGACATGCCCCGTGGATCCAATTGAACTGTACTCTCGTGCAATGTTCTTTCACAAGACAATGCGGGTTGTATAGATTGTAACTTTGGGCGTCGAGTTCATCTTGTCTGTTTCGACATTCGCATGCTTGAAACTCCGTATCTCGTATAACCCGATGCGCAACAGAAGAGCGGGCCAAGGTGCCTTCTTCTTCCGGTGCAACCTAGCTGATAATCCTGCCGAGATGTGATATGATACTCTTCTTGCATGACGAGTTTGTCCAAGGCAAACTTCGGTAGAACATGCGGAGGCTTTTCTGCGCTGTACATCCGTATGAAGGTGTTGGACAGTGAGGCATACCAATCAGCTATGTCAATCAGTGCCTCCATTGTTGCCTTCGACATACAGGGTGGATCCTGTTCGAATATCATCTTGTAAACCGGGGTGACAAAATGATCGGACAACCGTGTGATAACTCCTCTGAAGCTGCATTTGGACAACATCTTACAATAAGTGTTCACAGATATCTTCGCCGATGTCCATGCCCACTCCAAGCCCTAGAACTCCTAACGGGCACAGATTGCATCCAAGATGTAAGCGGACATGTAGATTTCTGCTTGCATACCTTGGGGCGGTTGTTGAGCCCTTGTTACCTGTTCCTTTAGCTGGTGAGCCAACATGTCGGACCAGTTGCATGCTTTACCTTCTCTGGGCATTTGGTCCAACGCGATCAGCCACCTATGTGGGAAGGTTTTCGTGCTTTCTTGGCCATATAATCGACATGCAAAGATGACCAAGTATTGATATGCTTTTCGCAGTATCTTCGTCTTGTAGATTTGGTTGGGTGTCATCCTAAATTTAGCCGGCTCCTTCACCTTGTTCTTCAAGATTTCTCTGGAGTTGTTATTGCTGCTGGGTAAGCTGAAGCGAGTCTCCATGATGATCACAGGCTTCGACATATGATGCATTTGTTCATAATCCTGTGCCTTGAAGGTAGTAATCTTCGTCTTGCTGACACAGCTCAATGTCATCGTCTCAAGATCAGTGTGAGATATGATCCAATGAATCATGTCTGCGCATGGGAACGCATGATATCTGCATGCAATTTGGTATAAGCCGAACTTGTGAATGTTCACGTAGACTTGGCGGTCTTCCCCAAATGTGCCTGCAAATGCATCACTGACCTCTTGCCATTTCAATTTGATGTCCTTGTCTACAATCAGCTTGGTGTCTTTGTAGATCGATAGACTTGTAGACATTCGCTCAATTGCTACTCCAGTTGTACTACCGTCAATGTCATTTGATCCTGCTCACTTGGAGGCCATTGACCCTGAACTGCTAAGAGGCGGACGAACACCTGCTAGATCTGGAGACAAAGCGACATGCATGGCAAGAAATCTGTCAGCTAAAAACAAAGCAAACTGGAGAAATGACAAGCAACATACTTGGGGATTGACTGGCAAGGATTGCGCAATTTTTCTTGGGAGGCTGGGAGATTGGTTGCCAGAACTGCGCAAAAGGTAGTCTGGGCTGTCTGGGAGGCATGGCTGGTTGCTGGTTGCTGGAATTGCGCAATGCGAAATTTCTGCTGGCAATGGTTGCAGGCCCAATGACTGCATTGCGCAATTTTCTAGGCCAACAGTTAATGTCCCTCAGAATTGCGCAATGCAAGACTGGAGGACAATCACTAGGCAGAAATGCGCATTTTCTGAGAGAAAGACAGAGTCTTCCCTCTCAGGATTGCGCAATGCTGTCTTGGTGAGGCAGAGTCCGGGCCAAGGCTGCCCAGACTCGCCGATGGGCAACTGAAAGCAAATGTAAATGTGAATGCATGGCGATACTGAGTGTAAGCAGGAGTGAATGATCGTGCATGCAAACAATGAATGAAAGATTCAGAAAACGGAACAACATGCATGTGGGTGAAGCGAAAACAATTTCATGCATGTGACATCAGTGAGATGTTAACGAAAAGTGAAACGGTGCTAGTACAAGCTAGTATGCATGTAAACGACAGCATGCATTCACAAAAATCAAGAAAACAACACTCACACAAGTCAAAACACAAAAAACGACATAAATGTTGCAAAAGACAAGTTAAGACAACTTACTTGGAAATAGCTGAGCTGGATGTGTCGAAGAGTCCTGGATGTGTTATGGGATGTCAGAGCTCCAAGATCGATGTGAAGAAGTGAGCTCTGAAGTGTCGAATAAATAAGTTTGAGGCTCATGACTGTTGGTTCAGGTGCACAGCAAATTCAATAAAACACACAGTAGAAGCAAATATAACACAGTATTTAACGTGGTTCACCCAACCAATCTGGGCTACGTCCACCAAACATAGGCATCAGGAATATATCAATCAAATTGGAGATTACATCAAGAAATCCTCACACTCTCTTAGCAAATCATCCGAATGATTGCCTGTTATATAGCATAGAGAATCTAACAGCCTCATAACTCCCTCACATCAAATATAGGAGACATTAACTCCCTCCCAACAACCTGGAGCTAATCTAGGAACTGAATCCCTATTGTTGTCATCCTTCAGAGATTTTTGCCTATTTGAATCAAACAGAAAATCTCAACAATCTCCACCTTGACAACAATTCGCCTGATGCCCTGTTATTATTATTTTATCTTTTCTGCCAAGAGAAGCCAAACACCAACGTAGCTTCTCCAACAAAACTGGTTTCGTGAACATGTCTGCACAGTTCTCCTTTGTATGCACCTTTTCAAGAGAGACTCCCCTTTCAGTGATAACCTGTCTTACAAATGGTACTTAATTGGAATATGCTTTGATTTACTATGATAGGCCGGATTCTTAGCCAAATGTATTGCACTTTGACTATCACAAAGTAACCTGATGTTGTCCTGTAACCTACCAAACTCACCAAGCAAACCTTTCAACCAAACCGCCTCTTTGCAAGCATGAGAAGCAGCAATGTATTATGCTTCAGTAGTGGACAAAGCAACAATGTTCTGTAGCTTTGACATCCAGCTGATAGCTCCACCTGCAAGAGTAAAGACGTACCCTGAAGTTGACCTTCTCTTATCCAAATCACTTGCAAAATCGGAATCAACATATCCGCAAACAAATTCACTACTCTTATTGTAAGAAATACAATAACTACTTGTGCCTTTCAAATACCGAAGCACCCATTTCACTGCTGACCAGTGTTCTTTACCCGGATTTTCCATGTACCTGCTGACAACCCCAACTGCATGTGAAATATCTGGTTGAGTACAAACCATCGCATACATTAAACATCCTACTACATTGCCATATGGAATTCGAGACATATAATCCTTTTCTTCATCTGTATTAGGACATAAAATCGAAGAAATCTTAAAATGGGAAGCTAAAGGGACTCAAATAGGCTTCACATTATCCATACAAAACCTCAAAAGTATTTTCTCAATATACTTTTGTTGTGATAGCCATAGCTTGCCATTGCTCCTGTCTCTGAAAATCTCCATGCCCAAAATCTGTCTTGCTGCTCCTAGATCTTTCATATCAAATGTCCTTGCCATCTAAGCCTTCAACCTATTGATTTCTTCTATGCTTTTGCTTGCTAAAAGCATATCGTCAACATACAATACCAAGATAATGAATATGCCATTATTCAACTGTTTGAAATAAACAAATTGATCATATTCACTTCTAACATATTTCTGACTCAACATGAAAGAATCAAACTTCTTATACCACTGCCGAGGCGACTGCTTCAGGCCATATAATGACTTCTTGAGCCTGTAGACAAATTTCTTATTGCGATGCTAAACAAACCCTTCCGGTTGTTCCATATAAATTTCCTCATCTAAGTCTCCATGTAGAAATGCAGTCTTAACATCTAATTGCTGCAACTCTAAATCAAGCAAAGGGACTAATGCTAACACAATTCTAATTGAAACTATTTTAACAACTGGTGAAAAAATCTCATGAAAGTCAATGCCTGCTTTCTAAGAAAACCCTTTTGCAACCAGCCTCGCTTTGTACCTCTCTTCCATATCATTCACACCCCGTTTCAGCTTGAACACCCATTTACAACCCACAGTTTTCCTATCTTTCGGAAGTTCAACCAGATCGCATGTGCCATTCTTACCTAAGGCCATCATTTCGTCCTTCATGGCTACTTTCCACTTGTCACTTTTCGAACCTTCTACTGCTTCCTGATAGCACAAAGGTTCATTGTCATTAGCGGTAAATGCAACTGAAGTAACATAATCATCATACCTTTTCGGTGGCCGTTTGATTCTTGTAGACCTTCTTAAGGATGTTTCTGGTGCTTCCTCGATTGGCTGACTACCATCTGTAGGAACTTCTTGATGATCAGTATCTGAGACCTGTTCATGATCTATACCTGAACCTTGTTCATGATCTGATTCTGAAACCTGTTCATGATTAGTATCTGAACTATGGTCATCATGACTATCATTAGAAGTGCTGTCAAACGGAATGTGCTGAAAGTCAGATACATCATTCTGTTTCAATTTATTATCTACATCTAACTGTACGAGAGAGGATTCATTAAAATTTACATCTCTGTTGATGATGATTTTGCGGGTAGTAGGATCCCACAATCTATATCCCTTTGTTCCATCACCATACCCAACAAAGATATACCTTTTAGACTTTGGATCTAATTTAGTTCGCTGATGTTTAGGCACTAGAGCATATGCATCACAACCAAACACTCTGAGTTCAGAATAATCACAAGGGTGACCTTTCCATACCTCTTGAGGAATCTTGCAACCAATTGCCATTGATGGTGATCGATTTATCACATAACAAGCCGTAGCCACCGCTTCTGTCCACAACTCCTTCTGCAAACTGGCATTACTCAGCATACTCCTTGCTTTCTCTAAAAGAGTCCTATTCATGCGTTCAACAACTCCATTTTGCTGAGGAGTATACACTGTGGTCTTATGTCTCTCGACCCCTACATCCTTGCAATAGTTGTCAAACTCCTTGGAAGTAAACTCACCACCATTGTCAGTTCTTAAACATTTTATAGTTCTACCAGTGTTGTTTTCTACCAATGCTCTAAACTACTTGAAAACTGAAAAAACATTAGACTTCCTTTTCAACATGTAGACCCACACTTTCCTAGAAAAATCATCAATAAATGATACAAAATATGACGAGCCACCATATGAGGTTGTAGGGGCTAGACCCCAGATATCTGAATGGATATAGTCAAGTATTCCTTTACTAGTATGTTTGCCTGTTTTAAACTTTTGTTTACTTTGTTTTCCAAACAGACAATGCTTACAGAAATCTAACTTTCTAGACTTTAGATTTGGAAGTAACTTGCGATCAGCCAAAATTTTTAACCCTCTTTCACTTATATGCCCCAATCTTTGATGCCATAAGTGAATGGAACTACTGTCATGTTCAGACACCGTAGATACATAATTTGACCCTGTACTTCCTTCTAACTGAAATAGATTTCCTACCTTCTTAGCTTTCATAACTAGTAAAATGCCTTTGTAAATTTTCATTACTCCACCTTGAATTATAGTTTTATATCCATTTGAATCAAGTGCTCCTAATGAAATCAAATTTTTCCTTAAATCTGGTACATGCCTCACATCAGTTAATATTCTAGCTGTCCCATCAAACATTTGTAGTTGTATGCTCCCAATCCCCACAATATTACATGTTACATCATTACCCATGTACACAACTCCATCATTAATTGATTTATATTCCTTAAACCATTCTTTATGGATACACATGTGGTTTGATGCCCCGGAATCTAACAACCAATGTTGACCATGATTTGACACATTAACTGATAATACTTCATCACTCATACCTGAACCCGATGTCGAACCTGTATCTGTCGTATTCACCTCCTTCTTCTCTGTCGAAGACTCTTCTTTTGAAGTTTGCTGTTGTCGCTTCCAGCAGTCCTTCTTTAAATGTCTTGATTTGCCACAAAACCAACACTTTAGCTTACTCTTCTTCCCTTTCGACTTTGAACGTGAGTCGCTTGGCTTCCTGGGGCGTCTTTCTTTCGAACAACCTCTAACCATCATAGCTTCTGATGTAGAAGTTTCGGAATGTGACTTCCTCCTTGTTTCTTCCGATAATAAGGATGCAACTACATCATCAAACTCAATAGTTTCTGATGAACTAAGACTTATAGAAGTAACAAAATGATCCCATGGTTCGGGCAACGAGCACAATAAAGTAATAGCTTTATCCTCGGATGGAATTTTTACTTCTATACTTTGTAATTGCACAAGAAGAGTATTAAAAGCATTTAAATGATCAGCAATCAAGGTACCTTCCTTCATTCTCAAACCGTACAACTGTCGCTTCGGGAGAATCCTGTTGGTTAAGGATTTGGTCATGTACAGTTTCTCCAGTTTCATCCACAAACCAACAGCTGTTGTCTCCAACACAATATTAAACAGGACATCATCAGCTAGACACAATCGAATAGCACTAATCGCTCTTTCATCCATCTCGGCCCACTTGCTATCTGTGATGTTGTAAGGATGTTTGGCCTTGCCCAACAACGCCTTTGCCACGCCATGTTGGACAAGTAAATCATGCATTTTTACCTTCCAGATCTCAAAATTATTCTTGCCATTAAATTTCTCAATTTCAAACCGGGCACTTTGAGTTTTTGCCATTTTGTATCAAAAAACATGATAATCTCCAATATCAACGTTTTAAATACCAGCAATTAAAAAAAAATTGCCTATGCCTTTAAAACAAAATATCTTCCCTTCACACAAAAAAAAAATTTCTGCCTATGTCTTTGTCAGATCATGATAGCGATATGACTTTGTGATCTGATTTTGAACATTTCATTATCAAATTGGTCATTATCATCTCCTTAGCTACTAGACACAAGACATGTTAGCTGCAACCACGTATCAATCAACGCCAACCAGGTGACAAGTTCAATCTTACAACTTCACATGACGGGATTCCCGTTAGCGATCAGAAATTATGGTTGGGTCATGGGTTTGATTCACATTGACTAATGCTTCAATCCATACAGAACGTTAATCAAATACAACATGTAAACCATACACCCACTCCTCAATCAAAATTTGTGTTGCATGCATTTTATCAAATTATTGAAACCACCATGAGAATTATTGAACCTGGAAGTGTTTTTGAATGCTGTCACTGCGTTTTTTTAAAAATTGACTAATTGACACTGCGTTTTCATTTGGCTTTCTCTACCAATGAAACTCACTGGAGTCACTGCGTTTTAAAAAAAATTGACTGCGGGTTTTATCAAATCACACTGCGTTCAACTCAATTCAAATACGCATGAGAGAACATAGTATACGCCCTTTGAGTTTATAGACAGTGCACGCAACCAACAAGCAAAGCGATACCAGAAACAAGGTCGTGAATCAAAACTCGGGCATCCTAGGATATATATTTCAAAATTCACTGCTCAACATTTTGCGTTCCCATCCATCATTTTTATGGCTTTAAAAACATTCAAAAAACCCTCATTTTCGATATGTACCTCTTAATGGACTGTAATTGGCATGAGCTACAGCTAAGAGAACGCAGCCATGGACAGTAAGTAATTCGCACCGCACAGCAAACGCATCAGCTATCCACCGCACACAGGTTATCCATATTCAACAGTCATACAGGTTCCCACAGCCGACTTCACACGCCAGCAGATTCGTGTAATTCAGCACGCAGTCTTTCTTGAGGTCTCTTCCGCGCAGCAGTAACAGATATGCACCATCTCTTCAATACTTCCACGCACTCGCTCCATCTCCACGCGCGCTGCCCTCTCAGCACCAGCACCTCCAACTTGCTCTGATACCACTTGTTGGTACAGGTGCACAGCAAGCTTAAATAAACTTAACACAGCAGAACAATCAAGCACATAAGAGACAATTGTTAACGTGGTTCACCCAACCAATCTGGGCTACGTCCACCAAACATAGGCATCAGGAGTTTATTAATCAAATTGGAGATTACATCAAGAAATTCTCATAAAACATCTCACACTCTTAGCAAACCATCCGAATGGTTGCCTGTTATATAGCATAGAGAATCTAACAGCCTCATAACTCCCTCACATCAAATATAGGAGGCATTAACTCCCTCCCAACAACTTGGAGCTAATCTAGGACCTGAATTCTATTGTTGTCATCTGCTGAGATTTTTCCTATTTTTCTCAAACAAAAAATCTCAACAGATCTGGAGGACAATTCCTGGTCCGTGGTGGATGCCAAGGGAGAGGCACCGCCTCCCAGAGTTGGGGTCACCATGGTCCCTATCGGCTCTGTTATTTATCTCTTCGGTGGTCGAGACCAGCATCACAAGGAACTCAACCATTTCTATTCCTTCGATACGAATTCCGGCCAGTGGAATCTCATCTCCGAAGTTGACGGCCCACCCCACAGGTTCTAATAGGACTGTATGCCCTTTTCCACAGATTTTTTCTCTTTTGCACAGACTTCTATAGGAAAATAGTAAAGATGAAAATTGATTTTGAAGTTTAGAAATTTTGGCTAATCTTACTGGTCTCTGTAAATCTTTGGGCAAATGAATGAAAAATTAGCCTGCCCCTATTATTTCCCCTGTTTTGCTTGCAGGAGCTATCATGCTATGGCAGCAGACGATAACTAGGTCTATGTGTTCGACGGGTGTGGGGAAAAGGGCCACCTGAACGATCTGTGGGCGTTCAATGTGGCAGAAAGGAAATGGAAGGCCCTCCCCGCCCCGCCTCCGGAGAGCAAAATGGTGCCCAGGGGAGGACCAGGGCTTGTTGTGGTGGACAAAAAGGTGTGGGTTATCTTTGGTTTCGGTGGCAAGCACGAGCTCTCCGACATCCACTGCTTTGACCTGGGCACGAATCTGTGGGAAGAGGTTGAGGTGAAGGGAGAAGTCAAGCCCACCCCTCGTAGCGTCCTTGCCTGTGCTGCCGTGGGAAAATACATCGCTGTCTATGGTGGGGAGGTCGATCCCAGTGACCTGGGTCATATGGGGGCCGAATCCTTCTGCGGTGATGTCTTCGCTCTGGACACCGAGGCGCTGGAGTGGATCCGAGTCGAAGATGTTGGTGGTGAAAGTCATCCTGGACCCTGCGGATGGTCTGCGTTTTCTGTAGGCTCTTGTTGCAGAAGTAAAGGACTGCTTGTATATGGAGGGAATTCTCCTTCCAATAAGAGATTGGAAGACATATTCTTCCTTCAGTTGGCTGCTTGAGTATTGCATCCAACACCTACTATCTGCTACTATCTTCTAGCGTCTAAAGAACTGGATATGAGTAGTTTTTCAATACAATGTTTGGCTTTCCTTAGGATGAAGGGCATATAGACTCTTCTGTGTAGTATGGCGTTGTTCCTTGATGTTTTCTATTGTAAATGATAATCTAAGGCTGTTTTTCCTATTATGAGATGAATTGGAATCTTCATCTATCTGTATATAGAGTGGACCTGTTTACAATTTTTGTTACCAATTATTATGCAGGGAACATGTACCTCAAGGAAAATCCGACACCCCTACACAAGTCAATTAGTAAGATAAACCAGAAGGGTCAAGGAATTTGCACAGTAGATGAAATCATCCACATGTTAGTATCAGATGTCTGACATGGATGTTAACTTTGTTGATCATGTAGTTCTGTTTCCAAGCATTCTGATACCTGCAACAAAATGAGCAGATAAAACAGGTAGCAGCCTCTCTTAGAGGGTAGAGAGGCAGATTAATGGTCTCTAACATCCCCAAATCCACAATCTCTTCACAATTGCTTTGTTGAATCCTTTTGTAGGGTGATATCGAAATTACCACCATTAGCTAAGATTATTACCAGATGTCTTACATGTATGCCTAAAGGGATTGATACCTGCAATCGTTATAGCCTCTCTTTTTTCTTTAGGGCACACGGAGGTAGACTTATGATGGGCTTTAAAAATCCTCTTCATTCCGAACCCCTTTTCAATAGCTTTGTTGGATCCTTTTGGAGGGTGATTTGGAAATTGTCCATGGTCAAGATGGACACTACAATAACCATACTTATGATAATTTTAATTTATAAGTAGTTGAGAGTTATGCATTATCTTAACATTGGTTTATGATAATTATAATTTATAAGTATTTAAGAGTTACGCAGTATTTTAATTTTAGTTTATTATTTATGGTTCATTTTCAGTTTTAATTTTTGAATCTTGATTCTAGATAATGATGAATTTGACTAATTTTTTTCCAGTTTAATTTTTGAATTTTGATTTTAGAAAATGATGAATCTGACCCAATTTTTGACTTGCCACATTTATTATTATTTTTTAATTTTAAATAATTTCAATTTTAAAATTTAGTATTTAATATTTTTTTTATTATTATTCAAATTTTAAAATAATAAATAATTAATTTAAATCACTGTAATACAATATATTATTATTTCTATTTCATCAAATTATTTATGAAATATAAATTAATGTATTTCATTATTAAAATTGAATCAGAATCAAATTATATATATACCTCATCCATCCATCTTATATTTCTCTAAAATTGAGTGCTCTCACATCCTTGTGTGTCCCCTTACTCTTGCATCCCCGTCCCAAATACGGTGGAATATTGGTTTTACTCTTTGTAAATGATTTTTGTAATTTATTTTATATGATCGTTGAGTTCCAAAGTGAAAAGGATCTAAGGGATCAATTATTTTCTGTAACTGACTTGTCTTTGTAGAGAGTCTACTGGCCAGTTACCTATAAATACAGGCAGTAGATTTATTTATTTATTTATTTTTTTTTTAATTTTTAATTTTTATTTTTTTTTTATTTTTTATTTATTTTTTTTTTTTTTTTATTTTATTTTATTTTATTTTTTTTTTTTATTTTTTTTTTTTTTTCAGTAAGAAATACAGGTAGTAGATGTTTCAACGGAACTACGCATTAATGCATAACTTGAGGAGGTTCCCACGAATGAAGCTCTGTTAACACATCAATTATCAGATCCCTTGCTTCAAAATAATCTTAGTTGGAATGCCTAATTAATAGACAAGGAGGCCTTAATATTTGTCTTATATCATTTGTAAATTTGCTCCAGGTTTAAATTCACTACATTGCTTCCACTGAGTCTATAGAATCCCTGCGTTAATCATAGGAACAATAAAACTCGTATATAGAGAATGTAACAACTATAAACGAAATACATACAACTTTTTTTTTTTACATAGAACCATAATTGGCTTTGGATACTGGTCCTTGTCATAATCTGCGAAAGTTATTAATACGTTTTTCATTACAGCTTGTAGCACCAGACAACACTTATGCGTATTTAGTGTGTGATTTTATAATACATAGTTCACAAGGTTTATATAGTTGTTAATGTTTAATGTGCACATGGCCTCTGGCGGATTAGTCGTCTTTGCCTAGAGTTTGGCTAACTGGTCCTTGCACGCTAGGACACGCGGCATGATGATGACCCAGGACGCTGAATGGGCATGCCAACTGGTTCCAATCTCCTGTGACATCTGTCTTGCTTTATCTCTGTTGATCTCTATCAGGCGATCCAATGGCAGGGAGGGTTTAGGGTTTAACCCCCTAACCACTTTTCTGCGCCTAGCACTTGGTGGAGTCATTGTTGTCGTCGGCCCGAGGTTTCTTGCTGCTTTGCAATGGTCTGGTTCGGTGAAGGTCTCAGGCTGGAAACTGATCTTTTTGCGGTTTGCCTTGGTTACGATGATTAGTCCTGCAAAGGCATGGAACCTCGACAATTTGACTTCATGCGGTTTTATGTGTTTGCATTTTCTGAGTTCATCTTCTGCTTTGGAACTCCATCTAGTGTCGACTCTGAAACGCTACCGCCTCTGTCCAGGGTGGTTCAATGGTCTACCAAAGATGCGGAAGAGACTCTACTTCGACAATCCTTTTTGAGAGGTAAGCTCACAAACCACTAGATTTCTTCTGAGTATTTACAATCTCTCAAATTTGAACTCGTTAACTGATGAGGTTTGTTGTATTGCAGGTAGGTTGCTCGATGCAAAAACCCTCCAATTTCAGGTATGGATTACTCATTTTTCTAGCATCACACATTCTATAAATTCATAGTCGGTTAGCCTCACATTGACTCCCTGGTTGTTTGCGGCTATGTGTAGGTATTTTCCCCTATTTTCTCATTTCATGAAAGCTTGGGAAACGCTCTTTAGAGGTTTAGGGGCTTACGACTTCCATGGTCATTTCCAGGTTGACACAAATTATCTTTGGTGCATAACTATTTAGCTACGAAAAGATTATCTACTCGATGACATAGGAACTGTGCATCGAGCCGAGCTCTTCGCTGAGAGTTACTTAGATTTTTGGTTTTTAATTAATTAACTGTTTAATAAAACAATCAAACTCTGTGCATGGCACGAGTGATTTGGAGAATGGTAATTTATTAATCAACCATGGGTTTCTATGGATATTTTCGCTGTTGTGCCTTATTTTTGTGTTAAGTTATGTACTTGTATGGACTTTGAGGGGTTTTGGTCATATCGACCCATTTGAGCCGTTTTTGGAACTGTGGCTCTACTCTTTAAGTCATTCCTACAGTGAAATATATTAGTTAAAACTTATGTGCTTTAGTACTTAAATGATATTTTAGTTATATCGTAGCTGATTTAATGATGGGCCGAGATTTCCCTTGTTCTCTTACTCAGAGTATTAAAAATTTAGTGAATTTGTCTTAGTTTACTCGACCTTTCCAGAATGATTTGTTTTAGGGTTTGTTTATACCAGGAGTCACCTGGATTACTTTGTAATGACTTGCAATCTATTACGCTTTCCATCTCTGCAGTATACCTGTAGTTTTTCAAATGGTTTATTGCTATTGAGACACATATACTTGTTCAGCATCTCCCGAACGTTTCCTTTTTAATATGACTTTTACAATGAGTAACCTAGAATTATTCCTGTAATGCTTTACGTAATATTAACTAGAATGTGTTTGACTCAACAACATAATACATGGATGAATTTGACAGTGATCATATAGGGTTTCAAACAGATTGTCTCACTGTTTATGATAAGAGAAATACTCTTAACGTTTTAAGAGCGTATGTTTGTTTAACTGCTATATAAGGTTATTCTCCACATTGTACTAGAATTACTTGCTATATTTTTCATGCATTAACATCATATATTGTCTACTGTTTTATTTGTGTAATTGGTAATTTCTATTCTCTGTCTTAATATACTTTCAGAGAATTTCTTCATTAAATCATTCTGTACATAGGTAATTCTTCTAGCGTTAATTCGTAATGAGAAGTTCTATTTTATCATTTAAATCGTTTTTCCACAGATCATGATTAATTGTTAACGAAATTTTTTATGATACTTATCTGTTCAATATTAGCAACTTGTAATATTCAATTCCTTTTGGAAAGTCTCTCCTCCCAGCCACGAGTCTGGCAATTACGTCCAGACCCTCTTCTGAGCACTTTCTTTTGTTCACAGTTAAATAATTTCATCTACAGTCAAGAACTTTGGGCCTAAAGACTCTTGTCCCGCCTCAAGTCTTGTACCTTTTACTGACTGTTCTTGAGAATTCTCCCACTGGTTTATTCCACCCAGCTCTAAGATATATGTATCCTGGATCCTTTTTTCCCCATCTAAATCGCCCTTCAGGGCATATTAGTAACTGTCTTCTGTAGCTGTTTCTTTTAATTAATGTAAACAATTTCTATTTTTATTAAAGCATATGGACTCCTAATTACCAATAATTTAGGTAACCAAATATATGTTTCTTGGCCTTCTAGCCTCTGTCACTTATTATTTAACATCATAATGTAATAAAACTAAAGTAACAAATGGTAAAGATCAACTTAGTAACCACAATATTTTTTATGCATTTTGGGGGTGTTACATCTCCCCCACCATATGAGGAACATCATCCCTGGTGTTCTCTCTACTTTCAGAAGATAACATCGAGTAAGCTTTCTGCATAAATTCCTCTTTTTCCCAAGTGGCCTCATGCAGGCCAAAGTGTTTCTACTGCACTTTAACCTGGGTGATGGCTTGCTTCCGCAAGGTAGTTTCTCTCTGATCGAGAATACGAAGAGGTTCTGCCAGAAACTCATTCTGGTTCGACCTGCACAAAAACAATTCATAGTCACAACCCTTTTCCAAAGCAGTCTATCTAAAAATCATATATCCCACTTAGGAGTGATTTTAGGGGCGAATGTTCGCCCTTTGGCGAAATTAAGGGGTTTTAAATTTTTAGTGGGCGAATATTTTGTATCATAGTACATTTTTACAAATCACCTCAAATAGCCCACCTTATTTTAAGGGAGAGGGTAAAAAAGGTAAATTTAGCCCTTGAAATTAGGAGTTACAACCTTCCATTCGCCCATTTTCAAGAATAGGTTTTATTTAAGTGAATCCTATGGGCCAAAGGCCCAAATACCATATTTATAAAAGAGGTATGGTAAATTAATAAAAATATAAATAAATGAGAGGTATGGTAAATAAATAAAGCATTTTTTATATTTACTCCATAAGTCACCTTATATACATGCAAGGGTGTAAACAAATAAAAATATAAGTAAAGTGGAGGTATGGTAAATAAATAAAACGTCTTTTTATACTTACTCAAAAGGTATGGTAAATAAATAAAAATATAAATAAACTAGACGCATGGTAAATAAATAAAACCTCTTTTTATATTTAGTCCATAACCCTCATTCTATTTATGAAGGCTCAAGAAAGAGGTTTTATTTAA